>CAVNYO010000422.1:0-77254 GCA_963692855.1 Mycena citricolor | reverse complement strand
CCAAGTATGTGTCACACTGCAAGATCCAGTTTGTGAGCAAAGGATCTGAACATCCCAACATTGAGTGGCTGCAACATGTGTGGCCGTATGAGATCGCAGCACTGGAATACAGATGCCATTTGTCAATGCTGCCTCAATGAGAGCCTTTGTGTCATGGGATCCATGTCCGTCATCAACGAGAAGAATCTTCTGGCCAGATTTATCATGTGAGTGAGCTTGTAGAATGAATGACTTGTTAAACCATTGGTCTCCAATGTTGTTTGTAGTCCGCCCTGTTTCCAACATGCCAACACTGCAATATCTCAGAAGCTGTCACATCTGAGGTCCTGTCCCACAGGACCGCGCCAGTAGGAGCCTTAGGCACAATCACCGTTCCCGGCCACCGGCGGCATGTGCGACTGTCACTGCCTCCGCGGACAACAAGTACACGGATTCGTGTTTCCATAACACTCCCGATTTCTGAGTGTCCGAGCCAACAGAAATGAACATGCGCCCGGGCGGAGCAAGATGTTCGGTCAGAGCCTGATTGCACTCATCGTAGGCGACCCGACCTTCGGCTAGTATATCTGTCAATGCTCTGGTAGCCGGGGATCCTCCGCGACCAGCCCAAATATCGCGTAGCTGAAATGCTTTACCGCCAGGCCACTGATTTCGTTGCTGCGGCTGAGACTGCGTTGCCGGCGAGGACGCCTTCGTGTGAGCGGTCGAAACACCGGATGAGGGAAAGTGCGATGTGACACGACGCGACGACGATGGCAAGGAGAATGTGGCCCTCCGCTTGCCGTCGCATTCGAAGCTCTTTCGGACGCAGCTCTTCTGCATCTCGCAGGTCAAGGTGTTCCTTGAAACGCCGTTGGCGAAGATACTGCGTCTCCTTGGTCCTGCGGTGCTGTGGCGTCCGTGCGCTGCACTAGGAGCGAAGGCGGGGCACGGTCGGCTCGTGCAGAACGCGGTGGACATGATGAACATGCACACGAGAGACCGGTCAGAGACGCGTCGAGCAGATATCTGGAGCGCGCAATTCATCTCAACGAAGAGCTCACGCAAGCAATGACCACCAACTTAGGGAGCATGAGCTACTTGCTGAGCAAGATAGCATGCCTATGACATCGAAGAGAAGCCGGAATCACCATGGACAGAGGAGCAGATGAACTACACAGAGTGTATTCGCAATAAACAAGTGATATTCGCAGATGTAGGAGGCAGGACCGGACCGCAAATTTAGTTGCCGGCTGTACAAGAGATTGGGAAGCAAGAGGCGCAGACCGACGGTCCAGGCTTCGAAAAGAGAGATAAAAGCGTCGATGATTCGATGAAGCATGAACTTGGGCGCAGAGTTTGGCATCCCACCGAAATGGGCGACCAGGACAAGCCCCCAGAGCTGAATCGCGGCGGCCAATTCCGAGATCGATTCCCAGCGCGTCGCCAGAGAATGGATATGCAGAATGTCGTTGTTGCTGCAGAGCATTCGAGACTCGTGACTACAGTAGCTCGATTAGCTTGATATGGTGTGACAGCACGTGTTTCCTCCAATCCACTTCTGACGAGAGAGTGACCCAGTACAATGGGGCCCTGGGCGTACAAGATTGTCTTCTGTCCCTTTCGAGACTATGCGACCTTCCCGTTTGCTCTCTGACATTCTACGGCGACTCATGGACACAAATGCGCCTCCCGGGACCGACGCCGTCGTACTGGTGCTTGATGCAAAATCTGTTCATCTCTCGGAAGCGCCAATGGACTGCCATGCCTCGGGATGCACCGCCAGACAATAGCTTTGCGCCGTCAAAGCTTGCGTTGGCTTCCTTGAGTGCCTGTGTCTGAATCCACCACTTTGGCGTTGGGCGCTTGGTGGCTGTGAGCCGTGGCACTGTCCTGGTGAGGCAGCCGTGCATGGCGAAACGCTGTGAAAACACGAGGCAAAGCAGTTCACCTCTTGCCTTTGACCATGTCGCAAGCCGAGAGACAACAGGCCGACCAACGAAAGGCGGACGAAGAGTCTATCGAGCGCGAGAGGGCTAGCGGGAACAAGCTCTGGAGTGCCTACATCTCCGAGGCGCAAAACTACGATCAGGGTCTCATTGAAGGCTGGCGCAGCGAGATGGATGGTCTACTGATCTTCGTGCGTCTTTGACTCCTCTCAATCCGAATCTATCTCTGAATTTCACTTGTCAGGCCGGTCTCTTCTCGGGAGTCGTCACCACATTCATCATCGACAGCTACAAGACATTAAACCCCGACTCGAGCAGCCAGACTGTCGTGCTGCTCAGCCAGACCGTCGCACTGCTCAGCCAGATATCGCACCAGCTCGGGAACCCGAACCATAGCACAGCGGTGATGGACGCTCTCCCTCCCCCGCTTCCTTCTCACCCTCGATCTTATCACTTGTATGCAACGCACTCTGGTTCACGAGTCTCGCACTGAGCTTGTCGAGTGCACTCGTCGCGACACTCGTCAAACAATGGGCGCAGGAGTACCAGCACCGGACATCGATGTTCTCGTCTCCCTCTGTCCGTGCGCGCGTGTACATGTATCTTTACTACGGTTTGCGCCGCTTCAATATGCATGCCGTGGTTGGCGTTCCCCCTCTCCTGTTGCATGCGTCACTGGTCCTGTTCTTTGCGGGTCTGGTGGCGTTTCTTGTGCCCATCAACGTCATCATCATGGGCATCTCTTCCGCTCTTCTGCTCCTGTTCGTGTCCATCTACGGAACATTCTCCGCCCTTCCGCTGTTCCGTCTCGACTGTCCGTATCAAACGCCACTCACACCGATCCTCTGGTCACTGAATCAGAGCTTGAGAAATAGAAGGGGGACTTCTCTTCCAAGGGCAGTGGCTGTTTGCGAGGCCTTTTTTCGAAAGCGAGTCGCTGAGCCAGATCTAGAGAGACCCGCTCAATCTACTGTGATGAACCCCGCAACCTCTACCGAGCCTTCTACACCTGCAGAGACCCGTCCGCAGAGCCAGAGCATTGTGGAAGCCCTGAAGTCGGCAGCACTGCATCCTCCTGTTGAGACGGAGACTCGGGCACTCGCGTGGATTGTCCGGTCTCTTTCTGACGATGACGAACTTGAGAAACTTGTCGAGGGGCTCCCCCAGACGCTGTGGGATTTCGATCGAAACAAGCCTCGTGGCGTGTATCAGGCACTGTTCAAGAGGTTGTTGCAGGATCCGCAAGTCCATCTTGGCCAGCGTCTTGCTGATTTCATGGCTGGCTCCAACAGCAATCTGCTTGAGGACAAAGTCCGCCTGCGCCGCCAGCTGTCCGTGCTCCGGGCCATCTGGGCCATATGCGCGTTTTCTCTGCACACCGGGTCGCCGCTGCAAAGTCCGATCGGAGAAGCCGACATGAACTATCCACTGATCGGCTCAAAATTTCTTGATTCTCCTGGCGTGCAGAGCATGGTCACTGACGTGTCTGCTCTGATCCGTCTGAACATGATCGAGTCTCGGAGTCGGGGACGGGCCTCGATACAGCCGAGCAGCTCAGACGGTGATATTCGTGCCCAACGCCAAGCGGACATACAGCAAACGTATGTGGATTATCTGGAAGCACTTTCCAAACGCGCTACCAGCTTCCAGCGGGATGTGACCAATTCACTTCTCCACTGGTCACAAATGCAGTTCACGGAAGCGGATGGCTACGAAACTCTGCGTTCCGCTCTCTCCCGGCTAATCCAATCCAAGTCAGACGAGACAGCGAACAATACCGTCTTTGCTGCTCGTCAGATGATCAACGCGTTTGCCCAGACATCAAATTATTCTGATTTGTTCTTGCCGGGTCTTGGGCCGTTCCTCATCCGATATCCCTCCCTCGCCGCCTCCGACCAGAGGTCCGACTTACACCCCGCTTCAAAGCATCATTACACCCGATACCTGTGCCACCAGCTATGCAGGAACTTGTCATGCGGAATTGATCCCCAGCCATCTGCCGACGCCCTCCAACTGATTTATCGGAATTTACTTGAGTCCAATATGCCACCGAGAGACCTCGATACCCATGTTCGGGTCCTCCGTACTCTGCGGACTCAAGCAGCTGAAATCCCTACGCACCGTTTGGCTGCCATTGTCCATTCCGTTGTGCTCAACAGTTTCCTGTGGGATTTGTGCGGATGGGAGCAATTACCGAGCATCTTCGACGACGAGGAGTGGTTCCGCGCCGTGATTGGCCTTGACAACGATGAACGGACGGAGCGGCCGTCGGCTCAGCTAGTTTACGGCTGTGCATACGTGGGTCTTTTCAGCACGTTCTTCGAGCAGTGTACCGCCCAGAGTCCGAATCAAACTGATCAGGACATGGACTTGGCGACGCTCAAACTGGTACAATACAGAGTCGCTAACATTCGTTCGGTGATCCCGGTTGAGCTGCAAAATCGATTCGCCGACGCCGCCTCTGCATTCATTCGCAAATATCCAAAGGACTGTCTTGCGGATGAGCATGTGTTCAGCGCGGTGCTTTACTCGGCCGTTGATGAGCACGACGGGTATATCACCAATTTGGATGCATTGCGCGTCCTGGACACGGCTGTGTCGGAGGTGCAGGCGGACAATCAGCAGAAATCACACCGGGACAATGCTCAACGGATCCGCAGATACATGCAGGCGCGGCTCGAACGGAACTGGGAACGGATGCAGAAGCCGCTCCTTCCTCCGGAGGACATTTTTGCCGCCTTTATCCCGCTCATGAGTGACGCGGTGTGAAGGGACCATCGCAGAGCGTGCAATTCACCGTTTATTTACTGTAGTCTAGAATCATGCGCGCAATCTGTATGTATAATCAAGGCGCGTGAAAACATCCGTCGATTTGGGCAGCTCGCGTCCGAGCACCAGGAAGCCGGTGTTTCGGTCGGCTTCACTTTCGTCGTCAGCGGATGTGTCTCCGCGGTGAGAGTCGACAGCTCGTCGTGTGTGTGCCATGGGACGTAGCCTCTGAGTGCGATCCCAGTGCCCAATCGCCTCCCTCTCCGTTCTCCTCCAAGCGTTTGATATGGATTGTGGTGACTAATCGGATTCCTATACGAGCATATCGGAGACCTGTGTTGACGACTACCAATCTCGGTTGCTGATGCTGTTGACGCACGAGTTTGTGCAATGATCTCACTTGCAACGGAGAGCGGGACACTTTTGTGTATTATAGGATAGTCCATGTCCGTTATCCAGCAAAGCCAACGAGTGTGCTAGTCTAATAAGATAAAAATGAAAGTCCGGCACTATGATATTATATGCTCGTGCAGATGGAACATGTGAAGTGCATCGTCGAGTGGAATATGAGAGCTGTCGCAACGTCAGATCAAGGGCATGCGACGCGAGCATGGGGGAAGCACACTCACGAAGCACGATCAGAATAGCGATCAGCGCCATAGCAAGAACGTAGATGATACCATACTTGATGATCTACGAAACGAGTCAGCCATGCACCACAACAAAAGCACGAAGACGACGCACGATCCACCTCCGCTGTCTCCTCTGCTTGATCGAGTACAGAGGCGCGCGGATCTGTTTCGAAGGCCGCAGCCAGACTAGAGTAGGACACCAGGAGTCAGAACAGCGCGAGAACACGAGGCACAACAAAGATACTAACAGAGCAGGGTGGCATGTAACCGGTCAAAGTAGGGGATGAGCACAGGTGGTGTAAGCATCAGCAGCAGGATGTGCCCCATAATCAGATCCGAGCTCCAGAGTGAGAGCTCCAGGATCTTGACGATAAACTCTCGCGCTGGCTGCGAAACAACGTGCGATCCCAGTCCACGACCGTACCACCGACCAGTCCACCACGCCCGGTTCGTCTCGTCATGCTTGAACTCCCGCGAGAGGAAGACCGCGATAAGCATTTTGTGAGTCGCGCGCTGGATGGCGATTATCGTGATCAATCCGAGCACAGCATGCGCCACGTTCCACCGCTCGAGGAACCAGAAGAACTCGAAGAATCCGACCATGCCAATCAACCCGAGCGAGTGTGCGATGAAAGCCATCACAGAGCCGAAGAGCGGGAACACGCCATCGAGCATGGGCCCAATGAAGATCGACACGACGAACAACAGCAGGAGAACGACGGCGTTCCACGCCAAAGGCCCGAATGCAATCACCAGCATGCGCACGAGCGGGCTCGGAGGCATCACCCCATTCTGGTCCGGGAACGACTTGACGAACATGTACGCAATCACAAACAGGATGGCCATAGCGATGGGGAACATCACTTCAGCCCACAGCACAGACCGCCAACCAGCACGAGCGACATCCCCAGATAGCTTCTCGGACGGATGACCAAGCTTCTTCTTCTTGTACCCGGTGATCATCGTCCGGCTCAGACGGCAGTATCCGATCCACGAGTTGCTATGAGCACGCGAGTTACCGCGCATCATCCAGCGCAAGAACTCGCGGTAGTCGACGACCCATTCAGAGAACACGAACTGGTGCGGGTTGAACAGGAACGGCGCGATGCACAGCGAGAGGATCGATGCCCAGAAGTAGATCAGGAACGGCGTCCAGTCGGCCAGCGTGATATACAGCAACATGATCAGCGTGCGCATCCCCAGATAGATGCTTGGGCCGGCGAAACGGGAGAACAGCGTGCTGAAATGGATCCGACTCGTAGCGAACCCACGGCCTGTCGCGATGTACCGTGCCCCACCGAACGTCAAGTTGCTGATGATCGAGTGCGTGTAGATCTGAGTCGAGAACACTTCGAAGACAGGGGAGAGAGACCCGAACTGTCTCGAAAGCCGTAGTAAAGCTTTCCAGGTGCCGCGTTCGACCAGCTCTGTCAAGGCGTGAGAAATCGCTTGTACAGGGACGAGGGCCACTAACCTTGCAGGAACAGTGGCAGGAAGGAAATCATGAACACCAAGAAGATACTGATGATACACCGGTGGATCCAGGACGAGACGTTAACCAGGTTGTAGCATCCAGCTTGACCAGAGATGAACTGTCCTGAGGACGTGTACTTGCAGATCGTGATACTCGACGTCAGAGACGCGACAAAGACCACTGCGGATGCACGTCAGAAAACATACTCATCAAGAGCGTCAAGGCACTCACAAGTGACAATGAAAACCTGCACAGACAGAATGACGAGCATGTTGTTGATGTGGAAACCCGGATGGCCGTAGTAGAACGTCAAGAATCGGTCGATCGGGAGTTGCGTGCCAAGGTAGTAGTACTCGCGACTGAGCATCTGCTCGCCCATACCCGTGCCGATCTTCGTCTGGAAGTTGAGGATAGTCCCGAACCCAAGATCACGCCCCTTTCCACACTGGAAGTACTCAGTGTGCTTGATCCTCCCTCCCCGACCAAACGCGTTCATGCCAGCGTAGATATCCTCGTTCAGGTGCAGGCCCTTCTGCGCCTTCGACACACCACCGCGGGTCGTCATATAGATCGCGTTCAGGAAATCAGGATGTCCGTAGTGCAGCTTGCCGCCAATCCACGCCATGGACCGCGCAAACAGCGTACCGAACGTCTGTTCCTTGCCAGCAGCAAGATCGCCGAGGATACCGATGTTCTCCGAGAAGATGTACTCGCGCGCACCGACGATCGCAACAGGAGTCTGCCCGAACTCTTTCGCATCCCAGCGAGAATAAGGGCTCGTCTCGCTCGTCTGTAGCTCCTCGAACTCAGCCAGGATGTTCCGGATCTTGAGACACTCCTCGAGGTAGTTGTCTTGGTTGGCATCGATGAGCTGAAGGTACTCTCCACGGTAGAAGATGATCGCGTGGTTCTGGTTGTCCGACTTGCCGTCACCGAGAATGGGGTTACCAGGAAGCTCGACCCGGAATTTAGGCCTCCTCCGCCCCGTATCGCCGATGAAATCGCTGTGGCCGTCGATGAGGGCAGAGAAGATTCGGGGTTCTCCACCTTCTCTCCTGGGGGGCTCTTCGTCCAAATAGGCAATCTGCAGATCCGGGTAGGCACGCAAGAGGAACTCGGCGTTTTCCTGCTCTTCTTTATTGAACTTGGAATACCGTTGCATCGACACCAAGAACTTGAACTTGCGCCGTGACATGCGTTCCAGCTCACGCTCGAGCTTGTCCGGATTGTTACCGTAGTGCTGCACCACATCCGGATTCTCGACACGGTAAAGGAGCTTGATCGCTTTCGAATAGTTCATCATCCCGGAGACCGTTCGATACAGAGTCTGCGCCCGCAAAGACGACCAGATGCGCGTGCGCAGTGTGAACTCCGGTGCAGCGCTCTTGAAACCGATGAAGTAGAATGGGAGGTCATCTGCCTTGGACGTGGCCTTCTCGTCGAACGGCGGCGAACCATTGTACATGGCAGACTCCTCGGCAAGTATCTTGGTGTCACGAACGAAGTTTTCCCATTCGACGGGGTGCAGCTGCTTCAGATATTCCAAGAGCGTCACGCGCGTGTTCTTGTCTTCCTCGCGAATGATCTCTCGCAAAGACAGCAGGATCTAGATACTGCGATCAGTAACCTATATGAACGCCGCAAGAAAAACGTACCTTTTCGCTGTAATGCGGTGTGAGGACGGTGAACGTCGGCATCGCATCCACAGGCAGAGAAGCGGGAATCTCCGTCGTCAAACTTTGCGCAAAAAACGAGACTCGTCGCTCCGCCTCGCTATCCTTGGGAAGGAAGTTTCCGTCGTCCTTGTTGCCGTCAGCGACAAAGAAGGGCGGGGCCCGCAAGGTCCTCCTTCCGTTGGCCAGATCCACTTGGTGGTATAGCAGCTTCTGAACGTGATCGATGGAAAGTAGATGCTCTCGGTACATCGAGATGATGACTGCATTCCAGATTTGGGACACCAGAACTTTGGGCTTATACTTGTTCTCCAGTTCGGACGACGCCAACAGTTTGGCATAAATCCGCTTCGGCAATCGTTGGTAGATGTCGCCCCAGGGCGTCCAGATGGATAGTCCCAGCTTGAAAGAGCGGCCGATACTGAACACCGTGTTCCAGATGACATACCAGAGGAATGTATCCAGGAAGAACAGCACGAGCTCCATGACGTACATGATCGCAAGCGTGAACGCGACGTGATTTCGGCAGAGTGCATTCCCGAAGAACTTGTCGTGACACCCTTGGATCTTCATGCCGATCATGACAGCGACCGGAGCACGGAACGAGAGCGTCAGATAGAAGTACGACTCGACTGCCTTGCAACCAAAGACCAGAGCCCAAAGCAAAATGCTTGCAGCCCGGTTGGGCCCCGGAAGTTTAGGATACGACGCCGTGAAGGTCTGGCTCGCGAGATATTTTCGGTTCTTTCCTGCGACACGATCTCCAAACATCCGGCCGGAAGGGACAATCGCGAATAGGGCTGTCGCAGCAACCGAGACGCCGAACTGAACGATGCCGATGATGTAAGCAACAGTGCCCGCGCTCCCATTGTTGGCTGCGATGGCAATGTAGAAAGTGGGCCCGGCGGTGATCGCAAGGATGACCAACAGGAACAGGAGCCTCCTTGTCAGATGCGAAGTGTTGTTCCAGGTTGTGGGGATATACGAGAATTCAGCCAGGGTAGCGAGGATCATGATCAGGGTCGCAACAGCCCCTCCGAGGGCAACAGCGCTCCATGTCAAAGCCGGGACGCTATGTCCGTTGACGGTGTAGATGGCCGGAGAGTTGTATGCCGTGTAGAAGAAATACAACGCGATGTGGATGACCCATATCCGGTTGAAGTTGACGAGGAGATGCCCGAAAGACCGTTTCTCGTAGTATGTCTTGAAGAACGCACGATTCCAATCAATCCGATCGAAGCGCATGAAACGCTGAGCAGGAGGCAGATCCACTAGCCGAGTCTGGACAAAGTGAGCAACAAGTCTTGCGTGGCAAAGAAAGCGGACGCACATTATCCTGCAGGACTATCCTAGCAATGCCTTCAGGATACCAGAATAGCTGGTTCACATCATCATATCCAATGATTGCATCATGGTCCCTCTCCCGCCTGACAAACTTCCCGTCCACGACTTCGTATCCTTGGTCCCGAATGAACCGATATAGAGGCCGCACCACTGAACGCAGGTACATGCCTTCCGGAATGGGGTCCATCCGATTTTGGCACTCCGGCGAGCGATAGTAGTCATCCGCGCACTTGAAGATGAAACACAATGCCTCGGGGCAGAAACGGACCTGAGCACTCTCGCCCCACACCATGAGATACAGCGCAATCTGCCTTAGCCGATCATACTGGCTCATGGTATGCATAGCCTGCCGCCATCGCTCCAGAGCCGTGCTCAAAGCCTTCTCCCGTCCCGTCCGCCAGCCGGTCATTTTACCGTTCTGCGATTTTCGCCTAGCAACCTGGGTGACGCCAGGATTCTGGGATTGTCCGACGGCATCGTCCAGGTCCAGCTGAGCGGCAAAGTACCATTTGCGATAATTGGCGTGCTGGCCCCCGATGTAATCCGCGTGGAGCGTTAGTAATGCCTGGTTGGGCGACATGCGTGAGGCTCTCGAGTCGAGCTGCTGCATCAGAAAGTCGAACTACGCATATGTCAGCATACTACGAAAAGAGATGAAGGCCACCGCAGATGAACGAGCCAATTGGGATCGCAAGGTGCCGCAGCACTGATAGCAGTTAAGGAAACCCAGCCGCAAGGCAGCTGGAGCGTAGCACACAGCTGGATGGAAGCGCTCATAGGACGACCCAAAAGGCAGCAGAGCTGCAGTCGAGCGCACTATGGCAGACACAGACACCCTGCCATTGCGCCCCCTCCTTACATCCGCCCGCCCGGCGCACGATGCACGACACAGCTGGGGCAATACACGAGAATGGAGGGGAAGACTCACCATATTCCTCATCGAATCCCGTTGAAACCCAAACTTCTGCGTCAAATCCAAAAAAATGTCCTCAATCTCCTCCTTCGACAGTGGAATGTGACGGTCCGTTGCCCAAGCGGGGTAAGCATCAGTAGAGCTCCCGCCGGTGTATTCACTGAAGGTGGGCGTTGCGCGGTGAGCGCTCAATGATTCTGCCGAGGTGGCGAAGCGCTGGCCGTAAACATCGCCATCGGAGTCGGTATCGGGTGGGGCTGTACACAGCGATGAGCTATATCCAACGAGAGCGGCAAGAAGAGGCGCGCACCGTATGGGTCGTAGGTGCTGCCCTGGTCATAGCTGGGGGTCTCAGAGATGAAGGTATCGGGCCGTGTTGGGATGGGATATTCGAGGTCGTCGTGGTCGTAAAATGCAGCCGTCCGCCCAGCACCATTCAGCGTGCTGAAAGGGTCATTGGGATGCGCCTCGACGGAGGGTGACGTCGAGTCGGAAGGGTGGCTATCGCTGCTCCCCGGCTGGGGGGACGACATGGAAGGAAGGAAGCAAGTTGGTGAAATTATGACGCGTGGGCAAAATCGGGCCAATACATAGCCACCCATTTGCAGTATATTTTTCCGCGAACCGTTTCACTCGCTCACATATTCTGGCCGTTCCAAAGTCGCTCCAAACGGCACTGCGCTTGCAGAAGCTCAAGGGTCTGGAGAGAGCTCATCTCTTTCTCCGATTATGCGATCGATTCCAACGTCCACCATTTTCTCACACTGGTCTACACCACGGTCATCTCTCACCGTGTCTCTAGTGCATGCCCTCTATCCGTGCCCAGCGGCTATATTGGCATACCTCGAAATCTTCGCTATCCAAGGATATATTCCTGCGCAATATGAAATTACGAATACAAGCCCACGGCCGATTCTCGCCCGTCAACGAAACTTTGGACCACCGCTTCCTGTCAGCAACATGTCATTGATAACCAGACAAATAATACTTACCTCACGACGATAGGCAGGGAGACTCGCCTTGTACGGTTCTTGTTGAGCATAAGACTGAGCCTAACTCTCTTACCGACATGGGGACCCCTGTGAAGCAACGTGGAAAGTGTTCCTGACGCGCCGGTGCCGCGCACATTTCCTGGGCTCGGCGTGGGGCCCATGCAGTTTGCCAGGATCTCGCTACGCGATCGCCACGCAGCTGACGCACTTATATGCGTCCTTCGGCTCCAGTAGCCCGGTCGCAGGGTATTGGACGAAAGCGTTAACGGCTAGGCTAATCCGTCACTAAAGGTTTCCGTGCCCAACGCCACTGCCGTGCATGGTAGCTGTGACCAATGTTACTGTACAGTGACAGCGTTGCCGAGTACTAGAACTTGAGGATGCCGACAGAATTACGACAAAGAACCTGATATTCGAGCTACATGTGACGGCGCATATCTGATCTCCAACCCATTCACTGGAGACTGACAAGCTGAGATGCACCTGTGTGGTAATCCGCAGCTATCTCAATGCACCCAGATTCTTGGACCAGACTAGCAGTGTGATTCCATCATCTTCTGTTGTACAGCTAAATAGAGATGCAAGGGAACGGCTGGACTGTTATCTCCTTCTGGTGGGGATGTCGTTCAAAGTCGTCATTTCTGTTGACAGGATCTGGCAGGATCATCAGCGCCTGACCGTGTGCATAACAGATGGATCATCCGTACAAGTGAATCCAATTATACTCTATCTATACTGGTCGATCTGCATGGTTCGATGGTGTAGTTGGTTATCACTTCTGTCTAACATTTGAGTTCCACTGGCGAGCAAATGGTTCACAGGCGGTCCTCAGTTCGAACCTGGGTCGAATCACTTTTTCGGCGATTATTGTTTCCCTTGATATGCTTTAAGTTTGCTCGTTTTCCTGAGACTGATTCATTCAATTTCCATTTCTGGAATGTATTGACATTATATTTTCGACAAAACAATCTTAACACCATCACTTTCAGCACCGTGCAGAGATATCTATTCATGATACCCATCCTAGGTCGCGAAGAACAGCGATGATGCAGCTGTCACAACAATAGCCTGATCGTCGATGAGGTAAGTTGAGAACTTTTGCCATGGACAGACACACCGCTTGAACATAGAAGACGAATTGCGGAACAGTAGATATTGTCCTGTCATACATGTTAGGCTCCCGACAATGGTCATTAGTCAAGCATCGTCACAGGTCACGCACGCTGAGAGGATCCCACCCATCAGAATGGAGGACAGAAACTTCCCGACACTCGCGACCATTTCTATGGCCGCCAGTGTCTGACCTGCCACGATGTCACTGTAGTATCTCCGGGAGCATGAACGTACTTGCCTTGCTTCAAAGGATTGACGCCCGACACAGCCAAGCTTCGGAAAACGGGGTGACGACCTGCGCTGAGTCCAATCAGCGTGACAGCTGTCCGGGGCAGGTCAGCACACAGATACTGGGTGCCTGTCAGTAAGAGGGGATACGCGCCTGTCATTTGAGCTATTCTACTCTCTGCCAAGGCCAGGAAGATGAATGCAGCAGCGTCCATCACCCAGGAGAGAAAGACCACGAGGATGTCCACACAATCCCTTGTTTGAGCCAGGCTATGATCATCTCTCGGCCCATAAAGCCTGCGAAGTCGGGGAATCAGGGAAGGTATGATCACAGTCAAGACAGTGAATCCAACGAGATTAAGCGTCGTCAGTGCGTAGCCTGTCTAATCAGGTCCATAAGTGACAGGGTCACTGACAAGGCTAGCTGGAGACATACCTCTTGGGGAGTGTATCTCTGCACACCGGTGAGATAGACAATCAGGGCAGTAGCTCCATAGGCTCCGCCGAGATCCACACAGAATGCGTGAAGTGCACAGATAGCCAGCCGCCATTCCCGCTGTCCAGTCTCAGGATCACAAACCGGTTTGAGAAGGGAGAGCGGCTCGAAGATAGGTAAAATGTGCTGCTGAATCCAGGACGATGAATCTACAGCACCTGGCTCGCGTCTCAGTGCGTTTCGTTTATGCTTGGGGTAGGACTCAGGGATGAAAAGGGTGATATATGCGAATAGTGCGATCCAAATCGTCCCCGTGACATAATAGACGGGTAGTTCGTCCTTGAATTGGGCTGTGATCGAGCCACCAACGACAAATGAGAGAGCAGAACCTGTGTTCAACATCAAAACGGATGGCAAAATGCTAAATCACGCAACACACCCAAGGTAGACCATCCCCACAAGGTACTCAGCGCTGAAGTTCTCTGTTCATGGCCGACCAGATCAACAAGATACATGTTGGTCGCAAACACAATGATCAACGGCTGAGACAGCGAGTTGCACGCCATCCACATGCAGAGTAGCCCCACTTGTGCCGTCGTGCTCCCGATAAGCTTCGACGTGATAACGAGCACATTCGCCAGTAAGCCTACGGCAACGACCAACAGGATGGCGGGTTTACGGCCCATTCGGGACGCAACGAGGCCCAGCCCGGAGTAGGCAAGGATAGCTGCAGCACACTTGTCAGCATGAATCCAATCGCC
Organism: Mycena citricolor; assembly: GCA_963692855.1. Classification (NCBI taxonomy): domain Eukaryota; kingdom Fungi; phylum Basidiomycota; class Agaricomycetes; order Agaricales; family Mycenaceae; genus Mycena; species Mycena citricolor. The sequence goes on along the minus strand of CAVNYO010000422.1, from coordinate 62,991 downwards.
CGCGGCGACGAAGAAGCGCACACCCAATTCCGTCACTCATTGCCATCGCCGTAAGCGCCGCGGCATACTGCTGTTGGACGTCCGGAATAGCGCAAAGCTCGTCGGGTATGTTTCCGGTAGCCGGAATTCGCGTCGAATCTGCGTCCAGATAGTGCAGCCGGCATAGTAGCTGTTGAATAACATGAAAGGTAGTCGTGGAGGGAAGGCGGATGGCTAGTCGGCATATTGCGGCCACGGGGATGATCAGCGTAACAGGTGATACTCGAGGCCACCTGTTGCGCGTGAGGAGGGGAGTGGTTTCGGGCAAGCCATCTTGCATCGGTTGTGGTAAGCTGCAAGCTCAGGTGTGCACTGCCACGTTGATCGAGCTCTGCCTAAGTCTTCGCCTGGACTCTCGTAGTTACGGAGCGATGAAGAGCGCACAGAGACCATTTGCGTGAGTTGTGTTTCAATGAGTTGAGACAAACAGTCATTTGCGAAAAGAGATTGTGATTCTGGTGCAGTCACATGACGTGGGCCTCCTTCCACGGTGACATCCACGCCGGGCTTGAGCTTGGGTTCTGGATTCATACAGTTTCCATGGTCATACATAGTCAAGAGGATCCCGCCCCCGTGGTTTTATTCTTGGTGGCCCCCCTTCTTATTGTTGGATCGGAACAAGCAAAGGCGTTTCAACGCTTCTAGAACTTTCGGGATCTGTATCTCACAGGAGCGTATCTGCTGCTGGACCCACATCTTCCGTTTCAAGGATGAAACGTGCCTCGTGTCTTGTGAAAGTGCGCTCTTTCCGTAGGAATTGATAATCAGCCCAAAGCAGAGAGAACCGGCTGCCTAGAAAGGAACTACCCTGACCAAATGGAGACTCATCAAATGATCGCTCCGCTGTGATGGACAAAGACAATAAGAGCAGCGTCGATGTTCCCTCCCGGAAGACAATTACAGGCGATGAGATGGAAAAAGCACATTGCTATAAGGATCAATCAGCTCATCGCCTCCTCTCATCTTCGTTCCTAGTCCCCACCATTCTCCCGGTCCTTCTGTTCCTTTCTCGGACGCCCACCGCCGAAAGACAATAGCGCGTAGACGCGCAATTTTAAATGACTTCGCGCACCGTGGAACAGGCCTCTTCTTCTCAGCCCACCACCTTCAATTCCACGGAAATGCCCCGCTACAGGTCTGGTGCATCGCGGTCTTCATCTCCCCCTTCGAAGGCTTCCCACCCCATCTCGACCGCGTCGCTGTTCACTGCACGGGCTTTCCCTCCGCCTTCGCTGGCTGGAGTGCCTGCCGAATACATCGCCCGGCAGCTGCGCGCCCTTGCGCCGCAGTATTGGAATAACACTGAAAGCGCTGATTGCACCATTGGTATGCTCTCCTCGCCGTCGCGGTCTATCAGTGTAGACTGAGCTTCGAATGTAGTTATTCCTGTTCCCCATGCGCCTGGGAGGATGGGCTCCCCTGATCTGCCGATCTTCTCTATGTCCAGTGACCCGACGCTCGGGCGACGGGCAACGGAGCCGGCACTGAACGCTGTTCCCCGCATATCTCTGAAGGTCAGTTCGATAGTTACCTCCTGCAAGTGTCGGTAGTAACAAATGCGCTACACAGCTGCATGTCGACTTTCTCTGTGCCCATTCGACTTTCCTGCGAGGCTTGTTCAGTGGTTCCTCGTCCCTCGACCTCATCGCCTCATCCTGTCTGTCCGAATCACCAGCGGCATCACGCCCCAACGCGCGCGGCAAGTTCTCCGTGCCTGAAAACCGCCGGCCCCGCCTCATGCCATGCTCGCCCGACCATCCGATCCTGCTCCTCCCCGTGCCCGATCCGACTAGCATCCACCTCATCGTGCACTGGATGTACTTCGGGAACACTGTCCCTATCGCCGAGGCGCTGAAGACCGGCTCGGTCGAGTGGGAGGGCCTCGCACGCAACGCCGAGTATCTCGGCTTGCCTTCTGACATCAAGGTGTTCCTGGGGAGGTGGTTCCAGAACTGGCTGAGGATGCGGGCCAGTCGAATTGACGAAGAGGGGGAGGAAGATGGCTCTGACTCGGAGGACGGCGATGATGTCGACGCCGTGTACTACTCTGGTGACGATTCCAGTGTTAAAGTTGAGCTCCGCACCATGGAGGACACAGACTCGAAGCGAGGTCGTCCGCGGCCTCTGTCTATTGGTTCGGCGCACAGCGTCTAGACTGCATACATCCATGGCACATTCCACACTCGCATTGCGTTCGCAGCTCCGAAGTGCCGCGCGCTCTGTACACACAATAAACAACACGCTCACTGTCGTGGTCATTCGACTTATCATTATCCATTATCGACGCGCCTCGATCGAGCGCACCCCACTGTCCCTCGGATTCGACTTCGAACTTTGCTCACTGCCATTGGAATCTGCTTTAAGCCAGAGTCCGTTTACTTATTCGCGTAGCCATGTAATACCACCCTTCGTCTTTACCGGCGCTAACCCTATGATACAACTAGTATAACCCTGAAAACAATTCAACCAAGGAAACGTAGATATGAGAATTTGCTTATGTGATGGGACATCATTCACGAGGCTCACTCTCTTTCCATCTCTACCCGCTATCCAGCAAGTATACACTTCGCTTCTGACCCCAATGAAGATATTTAACGCCGCTCAGCATTCCTACCCATGAAGCCTTCCTCAGCCGCTTCATCACGAGGTGCTTCAAGAGCTAACGCAAGCAGCAAACACAAGCCTCGAACCCAGAATCCGAGCACATGTACCACAGCCCTCAAACCGCTTGTCCTCGTCGACCGTCTCGCCCAACCTGACTCTCAATCTAGTCTGGGTACGCAAAAGCCCCGGCGCTCTGTCCTCCGCGTCATCAGCATGAACACGGCCCATGCCAAGCAATCCATCAAGAAATCGATGACCACTGAAGCTAAGGCTGCTGAAGCTACGGACGCCGAATACGTGTTCGTGGACAGTCCCCGTCCGCGGAAAGCAAGCTCGCTGGTCGTCTCGCCGCAAGATTCTCCGTGCCCTGCGCCCTCAGCTAAAGCCAAATCCATCCCGCCTGCCCGCCCACTGCTCAAGTCTGCGTTCCAGCAAGAGAACGTGTCGCCAGGCAAGCCCGGCTCTCTTGTTCGGCCGCACCGGCACTACTCTTGCTCGACTCCGAATCTCGCTTCCTCGAAGAACGCTCCGGGCGTGAAACCCAAATTGAAGCTGCAGCCGCATCCGCTGGCTAAAAGCCGGCTGCGGAGTGAGAGCTCCAGCGTCACCCGCCGGCCACCCGTCAACATCGCCCCGAAGAAGAAGAAAGAGGTAGTGATCCAAACACAAGCGCCGACTACGACTGTGGATCGTGGCGTGCAAACCGAAGCGCCGGAGAGCAGCAGTAGCGTCGGGTGCCAGACAACAGACCAGAGTGTCCAGTGGCAGCCGGGCGTCCTGTTCTCGATCTCGCAGGACGAAGTCGTAGCGGCCAAGTCCTCCAAGTCTGCCATCGACCTCAAGAAACTGATCATCAACATGGGCGTGCTGGATCACATCGAGGGCGCGAGCGACGACAAGGACCGGCTGCTGGATCTCTCTATGCACGTCAGCGACGAGCTCGGCCAGATTCTCGCTCAGCGGACGGCCTCGGACACTGGGAATGGCGTCGTCGAACGTGTGCCGCTGGGTGCGCGAGATCGGAATGTTGGCAAACCATCGCAGGAAGTGAAGCGCATGAAGATCGTCGTACCACCGGTCGATTCGAGCATTGAGCCGTCGAGGGATCCAAAGATCCGCTCGGAGCTGTTAGACTTGAGAGCGCAGGCCAGGGTGTCGTGGGTCATGTCGTAGGCGATGGTCCTGCGTGGTTTTCATCGCATCTTTTTTGTCCTCTGATGTATGTCATCGAACTCGAATGAGTGGCGTACATGCATGGTTAATTACTTGATCTTATGGTGACGAAGTTAAAGCGAAGATTAGTCGCGGGCACCGTAGAATTATATTTACTTGAAAAACGGACAGATTGGCCGAGAAAGACTGGAAGAAGCGAAAGCCGATGATAGATGGGAGCAGATAAGATAAGGTACCGATTTGAAAAGATCCACCATCAAATAAGACATCGAGCAAGGTCGGCAATGGTGTCCCACCAAGCTTGAAAGACTGTTCCACGGAGCTGAATACAGACAAAAAAAGCGAGATGCAGTCGGAACCGTCGACAGAACCTCCTCTGCTTTGTACGTTATTCCGAACGCACGACTTCATTGCCCTTGTCTGCATCTGATGAGATATCTTCGTATAAGTCTGAGTGGGGTCTCAGTTATCTGTGGAGCAAGCATATAGGTCTCGTGTGTCGACAAGCTATTACTCCTGGAAGAGATGCTCCCCAATATCCACATCCTGGCCACTCCGACTGGTACACCTCCTGAATCCCAGCCACCGCGGCATCAAGATGCTCTTTCACACGGCACGCTCAATCCACCTCACTGTGTCGAATTTCCAGTGTTCGGATCGAAGGCGCTGGTGCAGGAGATGTTAGTGAGAGTCGATCACATTCGTGTCCAGGATGCAGAAACCTTCTCCATTGAGCACACGGCCGACATCTTGATATCGAAGATTGGATTTGAGATGATCGGCAAGCGTTGTATTGGGCTTAAATAGTGCGACACCGGAGTTGAACAGAGTTTGGAATTGAAGACAGTGTTTTGGTAGGCTTAGAAAAGGTTCGAATTTGAGCCGATAAAGGTTGGTAGGATCATAAGGACCACATGCGAATTCAAACAATCATACTAGACCTTCGATGAAGAGCGGTTGGTGTTACCCGAAATTTCGACAAAAGTCTGCTGTAAATTGAACACGAGTGCGTGAGGCCCGCGGAAACTCAGTATTATGTCACTCAAAAATAAAGTAAAACAAGGTCCAAAAATGGCCCAACCTCACTCAGTAGAATAAAGTAAAACGGGTCAAAATGTACCAAGGTACCTCAGAATTTAGCGTAAAACAGCCCCAGTTGAGCGGTTTCGGGCTTGAGGGGGAGAGAAATGTTCTAAAAGCGGAGCTGATCAGACAAGTTCCCCTCGCTTTTTCCCAGCTTTCACCCATTTAAGCACAGAACGTGCAGTAAATCTCAGTCCAAGAGCTCAAAAAAGGCCTCACGTGAACGTATGCACAAAAACTGAGGGGTCCCTCGAAATTTAAAGTAAAACTACCCCAAAATGGCAATTTTCGTAAAGTAAAACAGGCTTTGGTCCTTGAGTGACCTTATACTGAGTTTCCGCGGGCCTAGTGCGTGCAAGTGGATAATCGCTATGGATGATGAGGTCAATCAATGATCGATCACTTCATCAAACGCGATCGGCGTCAAAATCAAACACACTCAAACGCGCGCTGTATCAACGCCATCATCATCAATGAGGGATACGTCCTAAAAAAGCCAATCACTCCTCTTGACGTTGTGTTTCTTCCTTCCCTCCCTCCCTCTCCCCTCCCGCCGTTCCCGCCCTCTTTCCTTGAGGCTTGCAGCTCCTTCCCGCTTCGATCCCATCCCGACGTCGTCTCCGATGGCTTTTTCCAAGCTCTTACTGTCACTCGCGTTCGCCGCGGCATCATTCCCGATGCAGCACGCCTACTTTCTCTTTTCCATGAGTCCGTCGTCGTTCACAGTCACTGCGCGTATTCAGTCTCGCCTGACCTGCATCTGACAGACGATGTGATCACGACGGAGCGGATCGACCCTATCGTCAGCCCTGGTGCGCGCGCCTTGATTCTTTTCCATCGCCGCTGTCAACTGAGCGGCGTGCGTTGCTTCACAGGCAAAGTCGCGGGCCACGTCCACACCGGTGAGCTCTGCGGATGGCTTTGCTGTGCGGCTCCCGACTGACCGCGACGGACGCGTAGTTGTGGGCGGGAGCAACTTCCGCGTGGCGACGAACACGAGCTTCCTGCGGCAGAGCGAGTGCACGTCCTCGCCGATCAAGGAGGACAACTCGGCCTACGTGCGTGCCCGCCCTGTCTTTCGTTATCGCGACACCCTGCTGACGAGCGGCTACTTTGCTATGCTGCGTTAGTGGGCTCCGGTGCGTGAACGCGTGAGATAGTAGGCGGGGACTGTGGAGCTGAATTTTTGCGTCTGCAGACCACCTATTTCCAGTGCGTCGTCCTTCCTACGCGCAAGCACTCGGGCGACCCTGACTCCCTGCAGATGGGCGAACGGCTCGTTCAGCAGCGTGAACGGCAACCCGGTTATGTACGTTGTTGCTACTCTTCTTCTGCGGGTTTCGTGCGGGATGTCTACTCACGCCACTGCAGCTGTACGATGCGATTTCATTTCTGTTGACTGGGGCAGGGCGTGACGCGATTGGCAGACTATCTTTTCTCCGACACACCCGGAACGACGACGGCGTTCCCCGATGACGTGAGTCCGACTGTGGACATGCTGTGACCACTGTTCTGAAGGCTCGCGCTCCAGTTCCGCATGATCAGTGGGAATCCGATGCTGCGAACGTACGACCCTACCTCGTACGCCCAGCAGGCGATCACGTTCCTGTGCTTGGACTTCAACGGCAAGTCGACCCGGTTTAACGAGTTCCCCGCTCAAAACTGCCCGTCCGGTATCCGGGCCCAGATCGTGCGTGTTTTGTCTTTTCTTCCGCATGAATCATATCGGCGCGTGTCACAATCTCACGGTGGCCCTGGACAGAACTTCCCGATGTACGTGTGGTGTGCCTGCATTACGTCGTGTCGATGCTGATTCGCTCTGTCTATCAATCACCCGCCGATAAGGTGCTGGGACGGCGTCAACGCGGACTCGCCCGACCACAAGTCGCACGTCGCGTTCCCGTCCGGCGGCCCCGACTCGGGCACATGCTCGGATCCCAAGTTCCCCAAGACCCTGCCACGGATTTTCATGGAGGTGCGGTGACGCGATGCATGGATGGATGAGGCGACCCTGACTGACGGACTGACGTGCGGCAGATGTACCTCGACACCGGATCGTGGTGGGGCCTCCGAGACCAGGCGAAGAACAGCAGCCAGCCGTTCGTCTACTCGATGGGCGATCCGACTGGGTACGGGTACCACGCCGGTGAGTGCAGCGCTCTCGGTTGTTTGAGCGCCCTCTCCTCAACCATGTACCGGAACAGATTTTATGATGGGCTGGCAGCCGAATGTGCTGCAGCGCGTTGTGGACGAGTGCCATTGCAACGAGTTCGGGGACCCGACCTGCTGCTCGAACGCGGGGATCTTCAATTTCGTCAAGGGCGGAAACTGCCGCATCACCAAGGGTGTCAATGAAGTGACCACCGGTGTGCTCGCGACGCTCCCCGGCAACAATCCCGTCGTGGGCTATGGCGGCAAGGCGTCGTTGCTCGCGGCGGCGGTGGTCCCGGCGCTGATCGATCCTGTGTATGCCTACACCGGGGACAGCCCAAGCAGCACGGGACAGCCTGTCGGGAATCCTGTGACTCTGGCCAGTCCGCCTGTGGCTACCGCTCCTGGACAGGCGTCTTCTTCAGGAGGTGCAGAGAAGAGTGCGCCTGCGAATTCAGGCGGACAAGCGGGATCGTCGAGTGGCGCGAGTTCGAACCCGGCGCAAGGTGCATCGTCGTCGTCGTCTAGCTCCAACTCTGGCTCCAACTCTGGCTCCAACTCTGGTTCCAACTCTGGCTCTTCCACTTCCGCGGGCTCTTCAGCCAACCCGGCTGATGGCCCTCACTCTGGGTCTTCCCCGGCCAGCCCTGCTTCCCCTGCGTCCGGCTCAGCTCCCTCCTCTGGCCCAGCATCCCCGTCCACCTCCACCTCCGCTTCCCCGGCGCGTGTGTCCCGGCTGTCGTGTCTCGCGAAGCAGAACGGGACGCATGCCAGACGCGTGCGCCGCGCTCACGATTCCCGTCGTAAATACAACGTCGGTCTTTGAATACGACCCCTGGCTACGAACGCACGCACGTCGTGCCGTGCTCTCCTTCCTTCTTTTGTAAAGTCACTCTCCTTTGTCTGTGCTCGTCTGGTCTCTCCCTGTCTCTCTGTCGCTGCTGCCTAGTGCGGCCGGCGCTGCCCGCCTCGATTGGCGGCATTGGATCTGTTGTGCCCCTTGAGGGGGCTGCTGTCTTGCAGGCAGCTACGTACATAAATGCACATACAAACATACATATATCATGCACCGTGTTCTTCGTGTCGCGTGGCTAGGCCATGTCGGATATACAAGCCCGTTTCTTGTTTTGGATTCATTGAGGAGTCTTGATTGTTCACTGCTGGGTGCGACTAGGTGAGATTAGAGACGTGTTTATCTACGATCCTACGATTTCAGGATTGAACTGTTGCTGGCGACGAATACACAGGGTCCCGTTTCCTGGTAGCTCAAGACATCCATTCTGTCTGTTCGAATTGAGTTGCATGCAATGCAACTGCCGCAGGTCTCGTGCCCGGAAGATATTCGATATCCGCACCCGCGGATACATACGTCCGGTTGGGGGGCGACGAATCTAGAGACCGTCCGGGCAGGGTTTTGGTTGCACGGGAACGAGACCCGAGTAACTGCGTAGCATAAAGTGGCACTCCATAGACGGCCCCCTCACCTCACATCCTCCGAATCAACCGAGAACAACTACAGTACTGAATCGCGCGATGCAGAACAACAGCAGCGACCATTGGCAGGCCCAGCTCGAGCTCCACGCGTTCAAGGGCAACCGGCGCGGCGTGGGGATGGACGCGCAGAAGCGCACCGTCGAGATCGTGCACGGCGGGCTCCCGGCGCCGCTGGATCTGGCACTCACGCGCGCGCACGCGCGCGCGGGGAGCGTGGACGTCTGGCCCGGGTCCGCGGTGGAGATTGAGACCGCGCCCATGCGCACGGCTGCGGTGCGCGAGTGGCTGACGGGGTGCCACACGGTCGTCGTGCTGGTGAGTGCCACCCGTGACTCCCCGAGTGACAGTGCGGGCGGTGGACGCGGACTGAATGTGTCACGAGGCTGCGGATACCCGGGAGCAGGACTGGACTGGGCGCGGCGATCGGCGAGCGGGTGTGTTGGGCAGCGGCGGCGATCATGCGGGCTCGTCGGGCTCGGGGAGAGGCGGGCCTGTGGCTGGGAGTGCCGATCGGGAGGGAGCAGCACCGCCAGTCAAGTCACCGTGTCGGAGTGGGCCCACTCAGACTGTGCCAGAGTCCTCCCGCTGCGGCGAAATGTTCTCGACCTTTGACAAGATACTCAGCAGCGAGCACATCACATGCGCCCCACGTTTCGAAGAGACGTCCAGCGCCTACATGGCGGTGTTCTCCCGTTATTATCACGCCGGCTCGGAAACTTACCGTGCAGGACGCAGTTTCGGGGACCCACCGGTCAAGGGAGAGAACGCGCGAGTGGAGATGCCGCACGATTCGGGCTGGGACGTCCTTGTCGCCCTGTTTACCAGGGTGCTTGAGTTCTGGAGATCATGAGGTATCTTGCGGACTGGATGGTTGTAGATTGACATGTAATACAGTATAGTACGGCCAAGTGGACCAGGAGTGATGATTCCTTTTCGCTTTCCAACAGGCAAGTTGGCCCTGCGGGGCTTTCACGTGATAATCAGGTGACTCTCTTTTTGTCCAATTCTTGTGACTGTCCTCTTCTCATATACAGAAGAAGGTAGATGCCATCCGTCAATCTACTGGCAGCGCCGACTGGCTGGCCATAGGATGCGCCACCCGCAAATCATTCTTCCGTCCGAGCTTGCAATAGCCTGGATAGCTGTGTCTAAATCTGTTACAGCAAGCGTTGGCGCGCGGTTGCTGTGAACCGTTCATTGTTCCGGCGAGGCAGCGTGTACGGAGAAGCACAGCACTTTCTCTGGAACTGACTCCTCAGGCGGGTCTCTTCTCTGGCGTTGTCGCGATATTCATCATTGATAGCTACAAGACGTTGAACCCGGACTCAGGCGGCCAGACCGTCGCGCTGCTCACCCAGATCTCGCTTCAGCTCGCGAACATGCAAAACGGCACGGCAGCGACATACGAACCACAGTCGCTCTGACAGACCCCGAGGAACGCGCCGATGCCTCTGCCGAGCGTCCTGCACGTGAAGACACCCACACCCATACAGAGTCGCAGAGCATGGCCGAGGCCATAAAATCAGAAGCACTGCATCCTCCTGTCAAGATTGAGACCCACGCACTCGCGTGGACCGTGCGGTCACTCTCTGACGACGAGGAGCTCGAGAAACTTGTCGAGGGGCTCCCCCAGACGCTGTGGAATTTCGACAAAAACAAGCCTCGCGGCGTGTATCAGGCACTGTTCCAGTCTCTGTTGCAGGATCCGGAAGTCCATCTGGGCCAGCGTCTCGCCGATTTCATGGCAGGCTCCAATAGCTATCTGCTTGAGGAAAAGGACCGCGTCCGCCGCCAGATCTCTGTGCTCCGGGCCACCTGGGCCGTCTGCGCGTTCTCGCTTCACACGGGGTCGCCTCTGCCAAGTCCGATTGGAGTAGCCGACGTGGGCAAGGCGCTGCTCGGCTCGAAATTCGCTGATGCTCCCGAGGTGCAGAGCATGCTCCCCGATGTGTCTGCTCTGGTTCGTCTGAACATGATCGAGTCTCATGCCCAGCAACGGGCCCTCACACAAGCAAGGAGCTCTAATGATCATTTCCGTGCCGAGGCAGAAAACCAACAACAAGCCGACATGCGCCAGACGTATTTGGATTATCTGAAAGCACTTTCCCAATGCCCTGCCAGCATCCAACGGGATGTGACCACGTCCTTCTTTGATCCGCCTCAAATGCGCTTCACGCACGGGGATGGCTTCAAAACTCTGCAAGACGCACTCAGAGAGCTGATCAATTCCCAGTTGCACGAGACAACGGACAATGTCGTCTTTGCTGCCCGCCAGATGATCACCCCGTTTGCCCAGACGTCGCACTATCTCGATTCGTCGCTGTGGCGTCTTGGGCCGCTCCTTGTGCGACATCCGTCCCTCACCGCCTCTGAGCCAAGGTCCGACTCACAGCCCGGTCCGAACCATCATTGCACCCGATTCCTGTGCCGCGCTCTATGCAGGAACTTGCAGTACCAAAACGACCTCCAGGCATCTGTCGACACCTTGCAGCTGATTTATCGGAATTTGCTTGCATCTGATAAGCCACCAAGAGACCTCGACACCCATCTCTTGGTGCTCCATAGTCTAAGGACTCACGCAGCAGACATCCACACGCACCGTTTGCCTGCCGTCGTCCAGTGCGTCGTGCTCAAAAGCTTCTCGCCGTATTTGCTGAAATCAAGGGATTTGTCAGAATTGGCCAAGTTGCCGAGTTTTTTCAAGGATGAGGCCTGGTTCCACACCGTGTTCGGCCTTGACAGTGACAAGCGGACGGAGCGGGCATTGGCACAGCGGGTGTACGGGTATGCATGTGTGGGTGTTGTGACCACTTTCTTCGAGCGGTGTGCGGCCCGGGGTCTGGATCAAACGGAGCGGGACCTGGACTTCGAGACGCTCGAATTGGTACACCACATAGGCTTCGGCATTTCTTCGGCACCCCCGACTGAACTGCAACGTCGATTTGCCGATGCCGTCTCTGGGTTCATCCACAAGTATCCGAAGAACTGTCTCGCGGATTATGACGGGCTCTACTGGCTGCTTTTCTGGGCCATCAATGCGCTCATTGGGTGGATCAAAGATTTGGATGCGTTGCACGTCCTGGACACGGCTGTCTCCGAGGTGGAGGCAGACAATCAGCAGCAATCACACCGGGACAACGTTCAACGGATCCGCGGACAGATTCAGCTGCGGATCCTTCTTTCTGAGAACATCCCTGCCGACTGTCCCGCTCGTTGCAGCCGGCAGCGATGGGGAGTGGAGGGACCGTTGCAGAGGGTGCCATTTTCCATTTATTTAGCTTACAACTATCCCGTGTATTCTGTATCTGAAAGAAGTAACATAGATTTCATCTTCTTCGATGCATGTGAGACCCCCCGTCGATCAGGTCCTCTCGGTCAAGAAGACACCTACATATTGATGAAGATTCAGCACCACACTCAACTGAAATAGGACTATCTTTTTGATCATTGCTGAATCTGAATTCAGGTGGAGCTCAGGTTGAGATAGTGCCAATCAATAAGGCGGTAAGGCCGACAAGCGGCAGGGCCCGGTCCCTTGTTTGGTAAGTATCAGTAGTTAGGACATTTATGTGATGAAAACATCAAGTCATTTCAGCTTACACAGAGTCATGTGACTAGAAGGCTGTGCTAGAGATGTCGAGAAACACATTTTTTGGCATCTCCAGCACAGCCACTCAATCTCATATCCACGCATCTTGCTCTCTCTTCTCTCCCTCCATCTAGATCACTCTGATCTCTTTCCAGACCACTTCTGCTTTTGCATTCCCTCCTCCTCCCATCTATGAATCAGTCATCTGCTGGTCTTGAGCAGCTCAGAGATCTCCATATTGTTGCAGATACAATTCAAACCCTCTTGACTCCAGTGTTTGCCAAAAGAGCTGAAGCCTATAGCTCATGTGGAAGGCTGTTATCTAATTGATTACTTCTGCAACCTAATTGAGATAATTGAAGTGAGATCCGATAATCAATTGTTGATCAGAATCAAGCACATTGGTAAGTATCACAGGTGCAAATGATTGATCCTTTCCTGCCTCCCCATCACCACTGATGCTGACCTTCTGGGATTTCTTTCTGAAGGGGAGTGAGAAGCAGAATCAGACCCAGTGGAAGACTCATTGCAAAGATTGTGTCATGTATCACCTTGGACATGCAGGGATTGCTGGGGAAGATATTGAGGCCGAGGTGGGGCTTAGATTCAAAAGTTTGCAGTTTACAGCCAGTGAGTCTCATCTAAGAACAGTTCTTTACTTATGGCTGAGCTGTTGAATCATTAGGGCAGTCAAAGTAGGTGATTCTCATGTGATTTGAATTTTGATTCAGGCTGCGATTCTGACATTGTCAGAAGCATAGGAGAATCAAGGAATCCTTGAATCAAGCTGAATTGGTGAAGCAGCTCTGGAGCTGCTTCACACAACAATTCTGCTTTGACTTCAAGTCCACTTCATTTTTGAAGTCTTGCACAAAGCTTACATGACATCACTTTAATTTGGTTCTTGTTTGTACTTTTTACACATAACCTCCAAGTCCCATGCCAAAGCCCCAAAAAGATGGCAGCACTGCTGCCACCAAAGCTAGTACTGACAACCTGCCAGCTCCAAAAAAGAAAGGAAAGCTCAAGAAGGACAAGCCTGCCCTGCCACCTGCTGTACCAGACCCTCCCGAGCTCAGCCTTCTCAATGCGGCACTCAGCAGACCCTTTGAGACTTGAAATATGTCTCCAGAAGAGCTTTTTTGCATGTAGTACATTGGTTGGCTTGGTGCATAGTGGGTGAAAAAAAAAGAAATGTGTATATAAGATCGTAAGTATGTACTAGTACATCTCGTAGTGTCAAATTGTTTGTGAATCAAGGATGTGAGATGGCGGTCAAAGTAAGATGTGATTTGACAGCAATTTGAGGGTGATTCTGGGTCCAAAATCTTTCTAAAATCACACCAGAATCACATGTGAATCAAGGTTCAAATCACACCAGAATTGCCTACTTTGACTGCCCCTATTGTCACTGACATCTTTGACAGCTCCATATGTGTCTGTGATGTTCTTGTTGTTGTTTTTCAATTTGTCAAGCTTTGGGGCTACCTTGTGACAATCAACCCAAAAACAAAGTCGAGAGGAAAAGTGAATTCGAAGACTGGAGAATACAACCAAGTAGCTACAGTATTTATACCCAAGTCCAGTCTGAGTCATATCTACAACTAATGAGTCATAAGGCTATGTACCGCATGGAGCACTGGTCATGGGTTGTAGTAGAACCTTCTGGAGCATGTGTCGCGCAGCCTTGAATCAATGAAGATGATTCCCCAGACCCCCTAGCCCGGACCATCAGGTGCCGTGATCCGAGATAAGATAATCCGTGCCAAGATAAGATAAGATCGTTGCAGATAAGATGAAAAAGTGGTCGAACTATGACATACCTTGCTCATTGGTAGGTGTATCTTGATAGTCAGAAGCTCCCTTGCTTGCAACTTCAGAGCCTCTTCTACAGATCAGGGCACTGGAATATCAGGTACAAAGACCTGGTGGTCACATCAAAGTCCATCAATGACCATTAAATCAGCTTGGATGTGCTTGCATGCACCACCTCTCATTGGAAAGTCTGGGCAGTTGCAGGATACAATGCCATTGAAACCTGCTCAAATGGTGTAGATGATTGGATTGTGGTCAATAGAGAGGGTGCACAATGAGTATGATTTCATGGTGAGCCCAACATTCTCTGGGAGAAGCTCTGGCACATTGAGCTGATTTGCATTCAAAATCTTCTGGGCTTTGGCATTGTACTCAGGGTTGGGCACAAGAAAGGCTATGTGCGGTCAAACATGCTCATCCTGCATTTTCCTTTGTGTCATCCTGGTAGATGCATTGCTCCTCAAAGATTGACAGCAGTATTGACATGACCAGTGCTTTGAGGAGGACATCCATGCAAAGACAACGGCTGCCTTTCTGTCAGCGCTTGTGATGGCTCCCTTCAGAACACCATTGAAGGACTCCAGATGGTTTGCTGTCAGGATCACACCATCAATTGTGCATTTCAAGATATGTGCAATGTGTGTCCAACCATAATCTGACCAGCTCTTCCATAGGCTTTCAGTAAGCCAATAGTTGTTGAGAGAGTCAAGATGGGTGAGCATTTCTGGCACATTGTCTGGCTGTTCTGGCAGTAACACTGTGAGCGTCATTTGCTTGTTGCTAACCAACATCCAAGCAGCTTGAAACTCATGAGTCTGTGGAGGTGCTTGTTTCAATGCGACTATCTGCGCTCTCAAGTCATGGAGGACAATGGTATTCCCTTCAGGACTCTACATTGATGATTTCTCCAGGATTGACACAAATGAAACTGACAGATCAAGAGGATGATCTTGGGGAAAACTGATTCAAAGTCAACTGCCAGGTCTTGAGGAGTTTGGTAAGGATTTTGGAATTGTATCTGGCAGACGATTGCTGATTTCCTGGAAGATATACAGTATCAGCACAACAAAGAGCATATTTCAAGTCTACAGTCTTACCTGTAGGTGCCAAGAAGAACAAGAAAGCAACAGGTATCCCTTTCTTTCCTTTGTTGACAACCATCACAATAAAGACCAGCAGTTGTTGATTGCAAACACCAAAGGTGCCATCAAGAATGATCTGGTTCTTATGGCCGTATTTCCAGACTGCTTCCTTCATTTTGTCTGTGGCAACACAGGCTTCGAAACATTCTGACTTGGAAGCACGTGCTGAGTAATGGAAGACCGCACTGGAAAAGGCTGAATGGTATTCTTTGGATTGTGAGTCCATCTATGCATCAATGTTAGCCTCTGATGCATCCTGAATAAGTATCCCTTTTGTCACATGAAATTTGCGATAAAGGGAGCGTGAATCTTTGGCTGTTAAGACTCACCAGAACAGTGATGCCTTCAATGCCTTATCTGTCTGGGGGAAGCTGTTGTATACCTTAGATGAGAACAGGGAGCAATTCTGGTTGCGAATATCATGATAAGTGCAAGTGCCTTGTTTCAAACGCTCCACAGCAACCTGGTATACAGATAGATGGACAGGAATGGCAGGCTGCTGGACAAAAGGTATGTTGGTGCATTTCTGGCAGTGTTTGAGATGTCCACAGATTTTCAGGATGTTTTCGCCTCACATGGTGAGGCCCACATGAGCCAAACATGCTGTGAACTCAGTCAGAACACATCACTGCACTTCAGCAGCAGGTTTTTTTGATGCACAAGTGTGATCGTAACCATAGGGGCATTGGTATAGAATGCAACATGTTTTGGCAGTTGTAAGTAAGCTCCAAGCCTGTGCCCAGCAATTACTGAGTCTCTCCTATGCCTCAAGGTCCAGTCGAAGCTCCTCAAGGAGGTCAAACACTTTGTCCTGGTCCTCTTGGATTTCTCTGTCAAACAGAAGGTCTTGGAGAGAAGATGCTGAATGTGGGTCGTTCTTCCAGGCAGCATACAGCCTCCTCAAGTCCGCTCTCTGCTCGGAGTTGACCAGAAGTTGGCCAAGCAGTATTTCAGATTTGAAGCTCTGTGCACTAATCCTTGTTTTTGTCAGTGTACTATCATTGACCCACATCTGCAATTGCACCCTGATCTGCAATCTGTGATAAATACACATTTCCTGGGCTTCCACATCCCTCAACATGTCCCGGATGGACTCCCAGAGATTAATATATAGCTGTTCAATGCTCCTGTAAAATATATACATTCCATATTTTGAAATAATTAGGTCTAAGACTATAAACCTACCTTCAGAACACTTTTTTACTCATCTTGACTCAGAGATATCAGATTTTGATGCGGAAAAAAGCTCACCCTTGGATTTGCTACTGGTAATGCATGGTTGATACATCCTGAGTCCAGGCCTCACAGTTCATGAGAACGGAGCATGCATGACAGAGGCCATCAATTTTCAAGTCCCACATGCAATAACCAAGACCCACCTCCAGTCAGGCCACATCATTGCCAAAACGTGCCGGATTGCATCAAAGTGCGACCCTGTGTGACAAGCGATTGTAAAAGGGGGGCCAGCCCTGCCAAAAAAAAGTAATCATTTTGGCCCACAGATAGTGAGTAAATTTCATGAAGACAGTCTCAAGGGTTCTAACTTTAGTATCCTCAATTTTATTTTTTCTTGGTGTGTGTTATGCAAGCTAGCAAGACCACCATCAAAGTGTTTGCAGAAGTGGGTCATCAATAGTAGGCCCAGTGAGCAGTTGGGTTGTTGGGTGGGATGCCATGTTGTTGGGCATGAGCACAGAACATGAGGGTAGCCATGATGTAGTGCTTGTTAGGAAGGGAGCATGTAGGATATGTGAATATAATTCTCATTGTGCTCATTGTACTCAGAAACAGGAAATGCACAAGGAATATCTAAGACATCAGATAGATCATTGCCATCACTTCTAGCGGGGATGCCAGACATTTCCCCTTTGGGCTACTTAGGGAAGGCCGTAATTCCAGATTTCTGGGCAGAAAGACCAGCATCCAAAAGCCATTTGAGAGACAAAGTGGAGAACTCTGCATCAGTGTCAAGGGCGACAGTGGTGGGATGTTCACAAAACATGGCCAACATGGACAAGAGAGGCATGAGCAGACTAATGGAAATGTGACGTGAACTGGTACAGGAAAGAATGGAAGTGTAACATATGACAAACAGATGACGAGCAGATGACCAAAGAGAGCAGGAACATAAGCATTAATGACAAAATCACATCATGACTCATTGTAATTGACTAAAATCATAGTTTACCGCCAAAAGGTCAGGTTTCAGATCCCCTAAAAACCCTTTACCTAAAGGTAAGGTAGGGCTCATGGACTTTCGGCACACGTCACGTGATCAACACGTGCTCAGCGTGACGGAGCGACCAAAGCTTTTGCGCAGTGAATAGCGTCTGCAAACAGACTGAAATAGGGAATCTAACCTCACAATGCAGTAGTATTTATGTATAGAATTGGCCATGTGAGGTCAGAATTTTGATTTAGCCCTAAATTACACCGCCATTCCTTGCACAGTCTGCATTTGACCATCTTTGTGGCTCCGTCTCAGTCCCATGTGTCGGCGGAAACTAGGAAACCTCAGAAACTTCAATGCAAATGGAATCAAAGTGACTCCAAACACGTCCAAGACCACAGCAAAGAAACGGAAGGCAGGAGAGAACAATCAGAATGTATGTGGTTGTGCTCTCTTACCATACCCCCATTGAATGCAATGGAAGGTCGCACTGCCAAATGTCAAGCCTCGAAAACGTCGCAGAGTCAAGAAACCCGTTGGCAAGACAAGAAACGCATCAGATGAAGAGAATGACGCGTCAGACAACGCGAATGACGCGCCAGACAACGCGAATGACGTGCCAGACAACGCGAATGACGCGCCAGACAACCTGAATGACGCGTCAAACAGCAGGCAAGACACATTGGACGAGATGATCCATGATGAGCTCTTTTTGCTTGACAACACTCAACTACCACAACTGGAGCCAGAGCCTGCGGAGAACCGCATCGCAGAGGACCACGACCCGATTCCCATTCCCATGAGCAACAACAGTAGCCCTTGCTCTGTCCCACCATCACCCATCCGACACCTTCCAACAATCACATTGTACTCTGGTGTTTTCACGGCAGATCCAGACAAGATTGACAGAGACTTTGGGGAGGCAGATGAAGAGGGACACGAAGAGGAGTTTCTGGACCCTGAACAAGAGAACGATGATTTGCAGCCTGATCCTGAAACTCCATGTCCAAGACCCGGCACTAGCGGAAAAGCGCGACAAGCGCCAACAGTTGTAATAGCTCTGGAATCATTAGAATGCATCGACACACTGCTCTTTGTCCCACAGGCTGCCAACCAAAGACAGCGACGCATTCCCACCAAGCTTGCTGGGTGGAGCCGTGAATGACTACATGGCATTCAGATCTTCTTGAACCTGTATACGACAAACTCCTCAGCTACGTACGACAAATGGACAGAATCCTCGATTGCCGCCGCTGCTGCCCTCAAGCGTGCGAGGAAGACAAACAGTCGTTATGGATCTGCTCGGTCTATTCGCGATCGTGCTCGTACTTTCATCGAGACCCGGAAGATTCCTGCGAGCTCGTTTGGTGCATGGGCCAAGAAGAAGATGGAGACTCACCCGGAACTCGCCGAAGCATTGATAGAGCATTGCGTTGGGGTGGGACCGTATGTTCAGGCCAAGGATCTCGTGGAGTTCATGAGTCGGCCTGAGATTCAAGTCCAACATAATCTTCCCTCCACCATCTCCATCGCTACCGCCAAACGCTGGATGCACGCACTGAAGTTCCGATGGGTACGAAACCACAAGGGCCAGTATGTTGACGGACACGAACGGGAGGATGTCGTCCAATATCGGCAAGCGGTTTTCATCCCGGAATGGTACAAACTCGAAGACCGCATGCGTTCATGGACAGGACCAGAGATGAATGAGCTAGAGACCGTCACGAACGGTATCCATGGTGCCTCGATGCAGATCAACAGCAAACGAGTTGTCGTCTGGTTTCACGATGAATCGATGTTCTATGCTCATGACCGTCGTCTCGCGCGCTGGGTTCAAGACGGTGCATCACCAACTCCGTACGCAAAGGGCGAAGGTGTCTCTCTCATGGTTGCGGATCTTGTTTCCGCCGATTATGGATGGCTGCGTTCACGGGATGGGAAGCGCTCTGCGCGTGCTGTCTTCAAACCAGGAAAGAATCGCGATGGCTATTTCACAAACACAGAGATTCTTGAGCAAGCGCGCAATGCAATGGAGATTCTGGCTTCTGACTATCCGGATGAGGAGCATGTCTTGGTGTTCGATAATGCGACAACTCACTGTAAACGACCTGATGACGCCATCTCCGCTCGAAAGATGCCTAAATGTACACCGGCTGAGGGCAAGAACTGGGGAGTTTCGATACTGGCTCGCGACGAACATGGGAAAGAGGTCCTTGACAAGAATCAAAAGCCGGTGATGGTCACTATCCCAATGGCACCTGGCAAGTTCCCCGACGGTTCTCCACACCATTTCTATTTCCCACCCGGTCACCCTCGTGCTGGCATCTTCAAAGGCATGGCTGTAATTCTCGCAGAGCGTGGGATCGACCTTCAGTATACCTGTCCGAAAACTGGTTCACAGAAGACGCTCCTCGCTCAGTGCAACGGCTTCAAGTGCCCTGATGTCACCAATCCCGATGCCCGCTGTTGCTGCCGTCGGATCCTTTATAACCAACCTGATTTCAGGAATTCGCCATCACGTCTCGAGATTCTATCCCGGGAACACGGCTATAATGTTCTCTTCCTGCCCAAGTTCCATTGCGAGTTAAATTTCATAGAGATGTGTTGGGGCAAGGCCAAACTGTTCTATCGAAAGCTTCCGGCCTCGTCAAAGGAGGAGGATGTCGAAATCAATACAACACGTGCGCTTGAGTCCGTAACTCTGTGCGACATGAGAAAGTAAGTGGTCCGAATTTACCCGCATTGACTGCTCTGAGTCTCAACATTTTCTGCATAGATTTGCTCGGAGATCAAGACGTTTCATGCATGCCTACAAGGTTGGTCTTGACGGAAAATGGGCAGCGTGGGCAGCCAAGAAGTACCGGGGCCATCGAATGCTGCCCGAAAGCCTGATGGAAGAACTTGATGTTGCAAAAGCCTCCGAGCTCCAAAAGAGTGCATAGAATGTATTTTGAATGCCTACTAATCATCTTGATACTGAATTGCTCGATAATGTATCTTAATCTTGTGTATATACAGCGTTGTATAAGCGTAAAGTACTTAGCGTCAAATCCGAATTGTAGTCTTGAGGCCGAATTGGGTGAGGTCTGGTCACACATCAGTAACCTCACGTGACGTGTGCCGAAAGTCCATGAGCCCTACCTTACCGGGAATGTTCAATTTATAGTGCGAATCGTCCTTTTGTGGCGGAATGACCCAGCAGGGATTAGCTCAGCAACAGCGCATTCACGTGGTCTCGTGATCGTGTTCTGGACACGTGATGTATCAACGCGACTTTCCACGCATTGTCACCGGATAAGCGCTCCCTCCAGATGAGCGCCTGTGCCCTGGACAGCTTCGCCATACGAACAAATCACCCGCATTGATACCAAACCATGTTTGACGATGACATCATGCAGGGTGGGAAGTATCACATCACGATAGGCTTTCTAAGCCCCAGATCCGCGGCAAGCCGGGAGATCCGTAGCATGCGTATAACATCATCCCTTCCTCCCACCCTCGCACCCATCTAACAGAGAAGAAGACATAATGGCCCGCTGGACCGACTACCAAGATGCAAGTGGCCTTCTCTCCGCGACCGCACCTTCCTGACGCTGTCACTCACCGCACATGGCGTTATCCGCAGGACTCCGAGCGCCTTCCACCGGGCATCCGCCGCACGGGCTACGACGCGGACACGGGGCGGTACACATTCGAGGACCGGGACGGGAACGTGTACCGCGGGCCGCCCCACTCCGCGTACGGCGCGCTGACGCTCGTCCGCTCAATCTCAGGTCGTCCCGGTCCTGAAGCTGCCGCGCTGCCGCTTGTGGATCGGCCACAGGCTTTTGCCGCAGGTGCGTCCGAAGTCTCCGCGCTGCGAGTCGCGTGTCGCGTGTGCATTGCGTCATGCGAGTGCGTGTGCTGATGCTCGTGAAACGATCGATTGGCAGATAACAGCGACGCCAAACCGGCCGCACTCTCCGTCGACACGCAGGCTGCGGCCGCGACGTTCCAGGACTTTCTGCCGGCGCATCTTATCACTTCGCCCTCGGCGTCCAAGGCAGATGCACCCGTCGCTTCGCCTGTCTCGCCGAAATCGCGCTTTCGCAGTGTAGTGCGCCGGGCGGCACTGCCCGCGATGCACAACGTCGTGCAGAACCTGCGGCGGTCTGTGACGCACAAGCAGGGTGGTCCGCAGAGGGATGGGGAGTCTGGGCGAGGATATGCATCCTTGAAAGAATGAATCAGTGCTGGTTAGCAAGCAGACCAGAAGTCTCGGCTTTTCCCCTGTGATGGACGTGCAAGTTAATTATAGTCGCTTGGACCGGGTAGATTATGTAGTTGCGATCTCGGTTCTTTCCTTTCCTTCCGTGGATGGTCAGAGGAAATTTGATCGGAAGCAAATCGGCGGTGTTTCCTTTTTTAAACGGCTTTGTCCTGGTAGAGAACAATGGCCGGTGTCACTCGTGGGCCGCAGATCCTGAGCTCGAGGGGATGGCCGGGCTCGGCCATCCCCTGCTACGGCCTCGTTCCAGCAATGGCTCGTAAACCCCACCGCTGCTGACAAGATCTGGATCTCGCGCATACACCCGCACACACACACGCATCGATTGCGCTTGGCGCCTATGCATCCAGTTGGACCCTGAGTACGTGAACTGCAAGGACTATACTAATCGATATCTTCGTGGCCTTCATCGCTTTCGGCTCTCATCCACCCACGCTCCATTGCTTATATCTGGGCCCTGCCCGGTTCGCATCCAGCCCCCAGTCCCCAGATGTACCCCCATCCGCATCCGCAGGCCCATCCGCATCCCCAAGCCCAAAACCAAAACCAAGCCCAAGCCCAACCACAAGCAACATCGCATCTGTACCATCACGCGGGCACGCCACCATACCCCCGCCATCTACCCCACAGGTCGTCTCAAGCTGTCATCCTCCCGTCGGTCCAGCAACCTGGCGCGCCTTCCCATCAATACCCCACCCCCAATCTCATTCCCCATCACCCGGGCCATCAGCAGCAACAGCAGTCGCAAGTTAACCGACCGATCCACTTCAAGGAGGGCCAGTTCGCCGGGCGCACGATCCGCGCGTCGCTCGACGAGCTCCAGGCAGCGTCGTTCGGTCGCAAGTGAGTGGTGCCGGTTGCTCGGTCCTTGCAAACGGAGTATTGATTGTTTGTGCGTGCGTGTACCTAGGTATGCCAAGGTCGATCGTCGGCCGCTGGATCCACCACCAGGTCAGTTGCTGCCCCCCACACGTCACGTCTGTTTCTCAACCCGACCCCAGTCGTCTGTCTGCGGCTCTTCGAGGTGTTCGACGACGGTGCGGGTGGGGAGACAGAGAAGGAGATTGACTACGAGTGAGTCGTGCCCCCTCCTTCCGTGTCTCCGCCGGCGCAGCAGCAGGAAGCTCACGATCTCTGCGCACGCGAAGCAACATCCACATTATGGGCCTGATGTGCATGGTCGACCTGATACCCGTCAACCCGCCTGCGCCGTCGCCCACGACATCCGCGCCATCCTCATCGACCTCGACACCGTACTCGCCCCCGCAAAGCCCACAGTCGCCATACTACAGCACAGCGTATCCACGGCCAGGCGAGAACGCGACAAGCGCACTGGCGGGGACGACGTTCGTGCAGGTCGACAGCATCCCGTGGAAGGGCCGCACGAGTCTGCTCTTCACGTTCGCTGTAAGCATGCCTTTCCCGGCTACCTTCGCGCGCGCGCGTGTTCTGTTTCTCCCGCGTGATTGACAGCCGCTTCCACTCCGCAGGATCTGGCAGTCAAGACGGAGGGATACTTCATCCTGCAGTACCGCTACTTCGACATCTTCTCGACTGCCGCGGGCCACGTCGAGCAGCAGATCCAGTCCCTGTGCCGCGGTGACGCCTTCCGGATATACTCCTCGAAGGAGGTGCCGCCGCTCGGCAAGTCAACCGAATTGACCAAGGTGCGTCCCAGACGGAGAATCCGTTTTTGTTTACGAGTGTGTGTGCGTGTGTGCGCGCGCGCGCGCGCGTGGGCCCCGGTTTGCGTTTGGCTGATTCGGGACACAGCATCTCGCTCGGTACGGTGTGCGGGTCAACGTGCGCGAGACGGAGAGGAAGCGCAAGAAGAAGGAGCCAAGCGGAAGCAGCAGCGTGATCCCCAGCCCGCCATACACGACGCGGAAGGTTCCCGATCGCGGCTGCTCGGACCGCAGCGAAGACGATGAATGAGGTCGTGGAGGGACGACGATACGATATCACTGATGGCGGTGACAATAGGATTCAATATGGAACACTCACTTAGAGTATGTGTCGTTAATCTTGCTCTTTAATAACCTCAATTAGATCCGGCTCGGTTTCTCGTTTGGCGAGCGCCTTAATGTCGGCGAGACCAGGACCGCGATCCACGATCTATTATTGCATGAGATACATCTGTTACTTGGCTACTTCCGCAAAGCGTTTCTCCGCCTCGGCAAAGTTGATGACATTCCAGATCGCCGCGAGGTACTGTGACAGACAAGTAGTGAGCACAGTGAAACAGAAACACTTGATGAGCTTCTTACATCGGGCTTGACGTTCTTGTACTGTACGGAAACGGTTAGGCAGGTTTGGCACACCTAGGTGGGGACTTGCCTGGAGGTAGAACGCCTGTAGACCATGTTAGACTGAGGGAATGCGTCACGAGAAAGCATGGACATACGTGCTCCCAGATGTCGACACCGATGATGGGAGTGTGGGCTGTATCATCAGTGAGCTACTCTCCAACAGCACGAAAAAGCCACGAGGACTTACTAATCAAAGGGTCCTGGTTGGAAGTCGTCACAATCTCCAGCTTCTTAGAGGCCGGGTTATATCCCTGGCCAGTCGTTAGTCACTGCGCGTCCATCCCTCTCGTCCGGATCCACGCACGAGCCAGCCCCACCCACTGCCCTGGATGGCAGCCGTCTTGGTGTTGAACTCCTTCTTGAAAGCATCCACGGACCCGAAGTCGCGTTCGAGTGCAGCCTTAAGCGCGCCATCCTCGAGCTTGCTCTCAGAGGCAGGTGCCAGGTTCTTCCAGAACAAAGAGTGGTTGATATGTCCTAGACAGCCGCACCTCGGCACGTGTTAAGAAAAAAAGTGTGGGAATAAAGCGCACCTCCTCCGTTGAACTTAAGCGCAGCCTGGAGCGCAATTTGCTCCTTGGTCGAGGAGGACTTTGCGTACGACTCCTCCGCCGCGTTCAGGCCGTTGACATACGTCTGGTGGTGCTTCTTGTGGTGCAGCGTCATAATCTCTTCGGAGATATACGGCTCCAGGGCCTACACCGTGGCGCACTCAGATACGCTCGGGGAAGACCGGAAGGTGACGATGATACACACATTGTACGCGTAGGGGAGGTCGGGAAGGGTGTGGATGGAGGCAGCAAGACGCGACGCGCGTGCGACCGTCAGAGTGGGCCGGAGGGCAGTGCGAGCTATCGAAAACATGGTGGTAGCGAAGAGACTACTGTGTAGGGTGGTGGGTTGGTGTCGATTCTGTCGAATGTGGTGACAGAGATACTTGAAGAAGAGATGACGCAGTGGGGTCTTACGGCATTTCGGATATATTGACCGACTATACTTGGACAATCAAATTCTCCTGACAAAACTTGCTTACGCGCACCGATCAGATTAGGGTGCGTCATTGCAACTGTGAGCGCTTGCAGGTGCTCAAATCAGCTCAGAAATATTTGTAGTGAACGTAGAGGAGACCTTGGAAGTGGTGGGTTGCGGCTATTTACGATCCTTCAATCATTCTGTTGTCGGCACGTCGATCCCACTGGGCATCTTTTTTCGTCAACTTGGTCTCAGTGGGCTAGACGCTACCATTGTGCAGTCGCAAGTGCAGGGCGAAAAGTAGAGAAACCTAGCCGCTCCGACACGCAATCGATAATCCGTGTTCCAACTCGTGTTTCGCAAGGGCAGATCGCATGCGTTTCGAGATCGATCTGAGGAAAGATGGTGGCACTCGCACGTTACGAGTGGATGTTGGATGAGAACTATGTTCTGATACAGCGAACGATACAGATACAACACAGATTGATGGAGAACTCCGAGCCTAGTATAGTGTCAGCGACTGATTCAATATCCCAGAGTCTAAATACACACACACCCTCACTCCGTCCGATCTAAGAAACCGATCCCGCCATTCTTCACCTTCGCCATGAAGCTCTCATACCACTTGACGATGAGCCCCATCGGCACCGGCACATCAGGTGAGACCGCGTTCCCGCCTGTGAACCCGGACACGTAGTTGAAGAGGTGCTTCACGATGCGCTCCGCCAAGACCGTCGGATCCCGCGTCGGCTCCGGCCGGGCAACTGCACCACTCATAGAAGACATCTGCGCCGCGATGTCGGCGAGGGGTTCGATTGCCAGGCCGAGGATCGCCGTGACTTGGGCGGCGGCGTCGGGCGCTCCGCCTGCTGCATCTGAGAAGGCGGAGTGGCTTGAGCTGGCGGACTGGGCGGTGAAGGTGCCGCGGAGTCGGAAGATGGCGGATGGTTTCTCGTTTGACAGCCTGGAAGGTGGGCAGCGCAGAGGTCGCCGTGAGTTGCTTCATCTGAAAAGAGTGCCTGGAATCTATACGCACATCCCGAGGACCTGAAATCCCTTCCCCGGCCAGAAAAAGTGGACCGTACACCCATAACCTTCTGGAAATGGGACTGGAGATGCATCAGCCCGATGAATGCCGCAGAGATGACTCGTAGGAGACTCACTGGTCCCGAGCAGAAACACGCAGATGTGGTTGATTGAGCTGGCGGCGGGCAACTCGAAATAGGCACGCGTTTCATCGACTTGTTGTAAGTTCGTCTGAAGGAGACGGCCAGCGACGCAGCAGCCGAACATCGTCAAGGACGAGAGGGTGGAGAAAGAAGAACAGCGTCATGGACAAGTTATATCTCGCCCAATATGGAAGTCTCTAGAAACTGCGCGACTTGTTTATTGCTCTGGATCCATCTCGAAGGAGCCATATGAAAGTGTGCTTGCGACATATGCGCAGCCGTACTATTGGTCTGGTGGCCACCTGAGAGAGCCACATTTCATCCCAGTTTTCAAACTATTAGTTTCGTGATCCTGTCGAAGGCCCCTGGGCCACCGCTCGACAATTGTGAAGACACTAGCAATAGAAGAGACCCCTATACCACACTGAATGGTCCAGGACTCCCTTCGCGCGGTTCAACTGTCATGGCGCGAACTGTGCTAACCGATATTTGAATCAAGCAGCAGCAAACAAACTGTCGTCGACCTGACTTCCACAACCACCCCATGGATTTCGACGACGAGCTGCTGGAACTCGTCGATGGCTCTTCGAAGCGGAAGAGGAGCCGCGACGGGTCGGCGCCGGGCGGGAAGAGCAAGAAAGGCCTGAAGAAGCGGAAGGTTGCCGAGTGAGTCGGCCCGCATCCCGCTCTCCCCAGCGGCATTGACGGCCGGTCTTGCGCAGTTCGGACGACGAACCGGAGAGCGAGGAAGAAGAGGATACGGAGGGTGACTCCGAGCTGTACCCCCTGGAAGGGAAATACGTCGACGAGCAGGACCGCGCGGAGTGAGTATGCATGGTCGTGGTGGTCCCCCTGCGGTCTCAACGCACACACGCACAGGCTACTCGGGAAGCCCGAATTTGAACGGGAGCAGATCATCTCGGAGCGTATGGACGAGAAGGAACGGATACGCGACCGCAAGTACGTCGAAAAGATGCGGGCCAATCAACTCGCCGGGGTAGCGGGAGTGGGTGATGAAGATCCGAAGTCCCGTTCGTGGTCTCTACTTTCCTGCCTCACCAATTCATCTCACGGCGCCGCAGGTCCTGCCCGTAGCTCTGGCAAGGATCGGACAAAGGACCGGTCTCTGCACGCCCTCAAGGCTAAACGCAAGGCCAAAGACGAGAAGAAGAAAGTACGTCGTCGGTGCGCATTTTCATTGAAACGTTCCCAACTGAGTGGTCGCTCCAGAACCACACCGGCTCCCCCAAGAATGGACGTGACCGGTCCTCGTCGCCCACGGACATGGACATGTCTGACACGGACTCGGAGGACGGACAGATCACGCGCCAACAGCAGCAGGAGGAGCGCTACCTGGGCAAGCCCAAGTCGTCGTCCAGTCCGGTCGATGATTTGCCCTTGAGCAGCGACTACCTGCGGAAAATCGGGCTCACGCGTGACCATTTTGTGCAGTATAT
Source organism: Mycena citricolor (assembly GCA_963692855.1). Classification (NCBI taxonomy): domain Eukaryota; kingdom Fungi; phylum Basidiomycota; class Agaricomycetes; order Agaricales; family Mycenaceae; genus Mycena; species Mycena citricolor. The sequence continues at coordinate 35,557 of CAVNYO010000422.1, read as the reverse complement.
GTCTGCGCCGTGGTTCGAGCAGATGGTCGTCGGTTTGTGGCCCGCGCTCTGTCTACTTGCCAGCCAACGCTCACGCTGTTTAGGATGCTGGGTGCGGTATTTGATAGGCATGGACTCGGGCTCCAACAGGCGAGTGTATCGAATATGCCGAGTGATGAGTGCGTGCCTGCATCCCAGACGCATTGTCCGGACACAGAGCTGATAATTCGACAGGCCTTGTCCCCGTCAAACCGTACAAGATTACCGGGGACAAGATGATTGACCGGCAGTTTGTTCTCAAGCACGGTGCTGCGGAGAAAGCGTGGTCTATGGAGCGTACATCGAACGACCCTTGGACTGATGTCGGTCGGTCTCGCGTGATAATATCCGGCAGCCTTCATCCTTTCCTCAGGAGGAATTCATAAGGCTCAAAGACACCTGCGTGGCGGAGAGCACCGCGTTGCCGACGCGCAAAGAGGTCGACGAACGCTTGAAGGAACTGCGCACGCTGGTGAACAAACGATTGACCGAGGTGCGTGCGCGGCAGCTATGTGTCGGATCGTGAGCATGTATACCCTCCATTCAACAGGAGGACGTAAACACGCTGATCGCCAAGAAGCGACAGGCGCAGCCGTTCCTGACGGGCACCTCGGCCGTCGCTGAGCGCTCGCGGCTGATCGCCCAGCGTACGCTCGCCCAGCGGCGCAACGACCCCGAGGAGGTGCGCCAGATCGACGAGCAGCTGGCGAAGCTGGTAGCGGAGGCGGGTGGTGGGTCTGGTGCAGCGACGCCCGTCGTCGAGGACGAGGTTGCGGACCGGCTGGCGCGTGTCAACGAGCGCAACCGCAAGGCGAACATGGAGGCTGTGCGGCTTGCGGAGCTTGCTGAGGCGGAGCGGAGGCGACAGAAGAGGAAGGGGCCGCATGCGAAGCTCGATTCGTCTAGGTGTGTGTCGGCTGTTGCTAATGTCTTCTGTTGTGGGACGCCTCTCATCAATGCTGCGCATTGCAGGCCACAGACTCCGGGCTTGGGCACGCCGGGGACGGATGAGGCGCTGAAGGCGGATGGGAAAACCTTTGAGGCGGCTATCATCGATTCGATCGAGTTGGATCTTGGGGACTTTTAAATTTGATATGTATGGTATCGAGCCTTCGTGGAGAATTGAACGGTGTTCGAACTTGACGTCGGTCGTTTCTACTGCCTGTTCATGTGTGTACGTAGGTAGTCTTGCCCAATATATCAGCTTTGACGTCGATATTCGGCGTGTCTCGCGGGACAAGTCGCCTGTAGTCGTGACAGTGAAATACTTACCGTGCGTCTGTCTTGCCCCATCTAAGCGTACATACTTGCAGTAGAATTCGACAAATTGGGTGGTCTTTAATCGAGTGGAGTGGCTGGTTTTTGCTGATACTGTAAATGCATGCTTGGTCACCAGTTTGGGGGACGTTCAGCGCGGCGTTGGAATGCTTGCAGTTCTCTGGCGGCGGCGGCCCTAAACTAGCAATGAGGCTGCGTGAGTGAGTGAAATCGACATACTGACATACTCCATGGCACTTTGGTGCTACTGCATTACTAGATCACTTTTGCCAACTCCAATCGAGAAATCGCAGTGAACTAAAGAAGAAGAAAACAGCTGCTCCAGCCCAGTGCATTGAAATCTTCTTCGACCGGAGCCGTGGCAGCAATAAACCATTCCAGTGTGCTAAGCAGTATATGTATGTCCTCAATCCAGACCCATCTAATCTAATCAACGCTCGTCTCCCTCTCCGTCACCACCACCATGCGACTCGGACGATCTACGGATTCTTGAAGCCCCCGGGCTTGTACCTGCACACAGAGAACCATCAATTTCCAGCGCCCCGAGAAGGACGAAGCACGCACCACTGCCACCCGAGCGCGACGAACGGGAGCGAGAACCCGAGGCCGAGGTATGCGACGCACTTGGCGGCGAAGGCGGTTTTGTTCGCGTACGAGAAGGGGATGTGCTGCCCGGGATACGGTGAGAACGTTGTCGGCTGGCTGGAACCATCATCCAGCAACGGACGCACCTGGTAGTCGGCGTGCCCATGCGCGTGGCGGCGCAGCGCGGGGCCCGCGGTGGGCAGGCGGATACGCAGAGCGGTGGGTGCGAGTGTCGCTGACATGGCAGATGGTGTTCAGTCTGGGCCTTTGTCGTGGGCAGTTTTATACGCGTGTCAGATGTGCGGGGTGGCGAGGTCTAGGCGCGTCTGATGCGCATCTTGTGATCGAGGGTGGACCAGGCGGTGGTCCAGACGTCATCTAGATTGTCGAAGGATTTGAAGGACCTTGTATGGAGGTTGAGCAGCCAGTCTCTACCAAGCCAAGGCGGTGTTCATTTCTTGCCAACTGGCAATTCGATCCAAGTGCAGTGGGTTCGGAACGTCGCGGAGGCTTTGAGTGTGTGTGTGTGTGTGCCAAGGGTACAAGATTAGCCCTGCAATCAATTCCAATACAAAACCGCTCGTTCTATCCTCCAGAAGCTGAACCTCGGCAATCGAGTTTCCGCGAGTGCATCTCACGCGCTATCATTCACGGTCACGGGATTTCGAATTATTGATGACATCACCATAATCAGCTGTCCCCGTCACACTCCGCGCCCGCATGACCCCTCGGGCTCGGGTCCACAGCCGCTTGGACCCGCAGAGAAAGACGTCTTCTGCAGCTATCCACCAAGCAGTCGGCTTCTTCGATGCCAGCTGTCTGATGTAGTACGTGGAGTGCAGCTCCCTCGTCGTCTCGCGAACGCCACGATCATCTGAAGAGGCTTTCGGCCCGGCGGACCGCTTCTTGCATATATCGTGGCATATAAACGACACACGCTACAAGCCTGTGCCAAGGTTAGACTCATGCCCGGCTGGCGCTGCCTCCTTCTGCTGCTCATCGGTGCAAGTGCCTGCACAGCGCGTGCGGCTGCCGCAACAACGGCGTCTGCACCACGGCCGACGTGCACCGTCGCACATACACCCGGGGCGGACGACAGCCCCAGCATCACCGCCGCCGTCACAGCCTGCAACTCAAACGCGACGATCCTGTTCTCCGCAGGCGTGCAGTACAACAGCTTCACGCCGGTGCAGTTCGCGCTGGGGCAGGACGTGACTGTGCGCATCCTAGGCAACATCAGCCTCCCTGCGGACATTGCACAGGTGCAGGCGGGCGTGCGCAGCGCGGCGTACCGCTCGGGCTGGTTCGCGGTGTCGTCCACCGGGCCTGGCGTGCGCTTCGCCGGGCCGGATAAGATCACAGGCGGCGGCGGAGGGGTCGTGCGGAGCTTCGGGCAGGCGTGGTGGGACGCGGGGCAGCAGACATCGAGGCCCCTGCTGTTCCAGTGGCGAGCCAGGTACGCTTCGGGTGGGGGTACCCCAGGTTTCTAACGGATTCGCAGCAACGGGACTATTCGCGGGCTAACGATCAGCAAGCCGATTGGAAAGAGCTTCAATATTGCGGGGAGTGGGAATTGGATTGAGGACGTCGTTGTGGATGCGCAGTCGAGCAGCACGGCGTTCCCGTTCAACACGTGCGTGCGATTTCTTGAAACACGTTCTTTCAAGTCTCATCTCGAGTCTCATCAGCGACGGTTTTGACGGTGCGTACATCACATCAGACACCTCATTCACATTCGTAAACCCTCTCAAAACCATCCTACAGTCGGCGGAGACGGCAATACCATCCTCAACTCGCAGGTCTCGAACGGCGACGACTGCGTCGCCATCGGCTCACCGTGCACGAATCTGCACCTCAAGGGCCTCACGTGCATTGGGTCCCACGGGATATCCGTGGCCGCGAAGGGTGGGGGGTCCGTCAACGTCGCGAACATCCTCGTCGAAAATGTCACGCTCTTGGATGGGTTGTATGGCGCGCGGTACAAGTGGGTGCGATCTGCGCTCCAATGTGAAGCTGACGCGACCCAGATCGACGAGTGGCAACCAGGGCCGTGCGAGCAACATCGTGTACCGGAACGTCGTCGTGCGCAACATCACGTTCCCCATCTACGTCACTCAAAAGTCAGTCCCGGCAACATGGCGTGTGCTAGCGCTGACTGCATGCGCCGGCAGTTACTTTGACCAGAGCCAGTCGCCACCCCCGCCGTCCAACCTCTCAGTCCAGATCGATGGATTGACGTTCCAGGACTTTGCGGGCACAATCAACTCGCTGAACCCAGGTCTGTCGGATTTATCTTCCCCTATCTTATCTCATCTGCTCCTGACCAGGCGACGGCTCGTGCATATCGGATCCGTGCTGGTACCACGTCGCCGGCGCAGACGGCACCCAGTCCATCATCTTCGACAGCCTCCACGCGGGGTCGGCGACTAACCTCTCGGCGACGGGGATCGCAGTCGTACCGGACGCGCCGTCCGAGCGGCCGACGGTAATGTACAACGCCAGCGTGACGCCGGGGGACGTCGGGTTCCGGTGCTGGGACGGGCCGTACATCCCCACGTATTCAAGTTGACGCCTCCTCTATGAATCACACGTGTCTCTAGTTCCACAATTCTAGGAACGGCCCCGCGTGCGGTCGCGGGGGCTCATCGGCCTGCATCATGACCAGAAAATCGGACACCAGTCCGGCCGCCGCTCGGGATGTAATCTCGGCGATGTCGTATGCCGGGGCGACTTCCACGACGTCTGCCCCGCTGAGAAAACGAGTCAGTCAGTCAGCGCCGATCTTGACCGTGGAATCTCGCGTACACAAAGTTGAGCCCTGCCAGGCCGCGGATGATGCGCTTCATCTCCCGTGTCGTCCAGCCACCGATCTCGGGGGTGCCCGCTGCCCAGAATGGTGAGCGCTAAGAAACACCGACTGATGCATGCACGTACTGGCGGGGGCCATCCCCGGGTCGATTGTGTCGATGTCGAGGCTGTGGTGAGTGTGAATATGAGTGACTTCAGCGCCAACTGCAACACCCACCTCAGGTACACCGGGGTGTTGCCGACGCGTTCCCTGATCTTTCGGATGACAGCCTCGATCCCGTAGTCGTCCAGGTCCTCCGCCGAGATCACGGCGAACCCGACTGCCTCGTCGTGCTCAATAACCACCTTGCCCTGCTGCATCCCTGTGAGCAGCCCTGGGACGGAAGGAGAGGGTGGGACTGACGCTCGACTTTTGGCGGATCCCGCCGTGGATGCTCGTGTTCGTGAGCAGGCCCTCCTCGTGCGCGAGCGTGAAGTACGAGCCGTGGCTGATGCGCCCCGGGCCCTGGATGTGCTCGACGGCCGCCGTGTCGTAGTGCGCGTCAAAGTGGATCACCTGGGAGGACCAGCCGGGCTATCAGTGGGTCGTCGAGCGGCTCGATCTGAAGGCACTGACAGAGATAGGCCCGTACACTTTGTAGAGCGCGCGGAGGATCGGGAGGACCTGAGAACGTAATGATGCAGTCTGTGTGGAATAGAACCCGCCGGAGACGACATACGATGGTGTGGTCCCCGCCAAGTGTGACGATGCGCGGATGCTCCTGGCCGTCTTTGGACAGCGCGGCCGTGCTGGCCTTGGTCTCCCCGCTGACCGGGCGCCCGAGGAGCGTACTGTACGCGACCTCCATCTGGTCGATCGCCATTGCGTTGTCCATCATCGTCGTCGGCACCTGGCGATCGGTTACCCAACCACACGGGCGGTAGCACTCAGACGAGGAGACGCACATCGCCGCAATCCATGATCCGTGCACCCCAGTCTAGCGCGCTGTGATCCCACGCGAGCGTGTACCCGTTACTTCCGCTCCCGACGCGGATGGCTTGCGGCCCGAAGCGCGCGCCGGGGCGGTACGACGTGGTCGTGTCGAACGGCATCCCGAGGAGCGCGATGTCGAACGCGCGTGACGCGTCCTCGAGGCACCGCGCGTACGGGAGGTGGTTGAAGCTCAGCGGGCCGGTGTAGCCTAGGTCGTCCTGCGCGCCGTATTTCGTGAACCACGCCTCGGTCGAGACGTCCACGGGGGTCGCTGGCGCGGCATGTGAGTGGGCGGAGATCGAGGGCACGGTGAGCGACAAGAGCGCTGCGAGTGGAGCAAGCATTGGAGACGAAGCTACAACGACGCGATAACGGCCAGCGGCATCTTATGTGAAAGACTCCTGATAAGAGTTCACTGCGCTATCTGGCCGCGGCCGTGCTCTTCTCTGGATGTGTTCACGTGCCTATACGGCCTATACGCAGCCACCGATAAATATCTAATCGATAAGCTTGCTGTCTAGATCGCCATAGGGGTATTCTTCTTTGTGATTCATCTTCAGGACCGTTTATCGCACTTCAAGTATTTAAGAAAATCGATTCAGGGCCGCATATACTCTAGCAACAGGTCCGATTCCAGTCCATGCGATCACCGACGCTCTGACCGTCGGAATGAAGCTAACGCTGTTCTGTGTACCTTGTTGCAATCCTCTTATTCACCGAGCCCGTTCTGACTGTTAGCTGGTTGATAGGGAAAGTATATTGCAATGAATGAGATTTGGAGCTCCAGAACAGGGGAACAGCGCGAACTGAAGCCCTGGTCGTCATTGCGTCTCGGACTGTGTCTCCGTTGCTTGAATTGGCAAGGCCATGATTCCAGCGTCCAGAGTCACTTCGATACACTCGAAGCGACAAGGAGAATGAGAGGAGCCCAGTACTAGTGCCTGCAGCAACCGTCCGGGTTTCCATGCTTGCCCTTCCGTACTGCTGCTACCCTTCACTCAAATCACACAGATTTAACGCGGCCATCGCCGCCGCTGGGTGATGTCACGCGCCGTCAGACTACCTCGCTTTTACCGACCGTCATTACCTGCAGTGTTTTTCGCCTGCCTTCGACGACGACGACGACGACGAAGATGGCGGGTCAATATCCGCTGGCGGCTCTGACTGTCTTTTTCACCGTCTCTCTGTCCATACCTGCCGTGCTGGCGATTCAGCGTCTGCACCGCGGGGTTTCTATCGAAAAGCCAGCCTCACATCCCTTCCCGACCGCCTCTCCCTCCTCACCTTGTGGTCAGTCCCGCCCTGCGGGTCTTGGATTGGTGCTCGCTGACATCGCACGCACATACAGTCGTTCTGTCCTCGCTACTTCGTGCTGTGATCGAGTTGGCTACTCTCAGACGGTTGCCGTCCGAGGAAGATCGACACGTTACGGAGGACCGCGACGAACATCTGTCCTACGACGACGACGACGAATCAGAAGTCGAAGTCGACGAGAACGTCGACTGCACGCGTGCCGCCGGCCCGTCGACCGACACCGCGGCTGCGCTCGCTCCGGTCCGTGGGAGCCTTGGCCGACGGGGGCCGCTGCAGGATGCGACGCCCCCGCCGCCGCGCGACTTCGCGATCGACTGGGACGACGTCTGGCCGGCGTGGACCCGGGATCCGCGCAGCAGCCGTACCCGGCTGGTCTACGACACGTACTTTGACGCGTTCAGGAGCACGGTGGTGCACCCCGTGCGTCCTTCATGCGGCGAATCTGGCGCAGATGCGGACGAGGGGATGCTGGAGGCTATCATGCAATTGGACGACGACGAGCTCGTCTCGGCGTTCCGCTCCCTCTCCCTCAGCTCTGACGATCGTGGGGACGACGACGACTGTGCGGGCAACCCGTCTGCGACTCTCTCTCTGCCCGAAGATCTCGTGGTCGGGCCTCCCGCGGGGCTCTCGCCGTTCTGCCCTCCCCCGGTCCCCATTCCGTGCCCAGAACAGCCAGCTTCTGCGTGGCGGCTCGACTGGTACTGACTGCGTATCACGCATCACGCATCCCACATCCCTGGCTCTGCCCTCTCATTCGCATCACTTCGCACCACTCACTCTGCATCCTTATCACTCCGTAGCATTCACTCACTGCCCTCCGTACAGTACTCCCCCTGCGGCCCTACCTGGCCCAGGTCGCCTTGTCCTCACTCTACATTCCTTGCGCATTTCGTTCCATTGTTTTTGTTGCGCAAAATCGCACGCATCGCATCGCATGTATTAGCTTATCCACTGTATAATTGCCATCCTGTCCTCTGTTTGTCCCGGTCCCGTACCTTGTGTTTCGGGGCTGAGGCTGATCCCTATGCTGTCCAGCGCACCGCGGGGGATTTGCAGGGACTACTTAGCAGATCCCTCCCATTCAGGTTACGATCCAGATCGGCATCGTGAACAATCACAAGAGCAGCTGAACTCGCTGTGGTCAGGGGGATGTATTCCTCGATCGTGAGACATCGATTCGAACGAGATCCGATCTGAGTTGTGAGGACAAGTGAGACACAACAAGGAGGCTTTCGCGTCTCGGCAGTGTGACCTGAGTCGTGATCGTGACTGCACGCGCTACCACGTGCGCCAGATTGGTCGAGGCTCCCATCCACCCATCCACCTTGCCTGATTTACTAAGCGAGCGAGTATGTCGTTTCCAAGAAGACAAAATGTAATACTCGAGGTATTTTTGATCTAAGATCTCGTTGGTTACTCGACTAACTCTTCTCTCTGAACTGACTCCGAGGGGTGACAAGAGAGAGGATATTCCTGTGATTACTCACGCTATGAGGCATGTTCCGACGAGTTGAAAGAGAAAGAGCGCGAGTTATTGAGGCGCGCGCTACACTCAGCAGTACTGGTCGGTGGGTTTCTCGCCCTAGGTGCATCGAAATCGAAGAATCCAAGACTTGATATCGGTAGGACATACATTCATGGCGGTGTGATTTGCAGCTTGGCAGCTTCGGAAACACATGCGATTCGAGAGAACTGATGAAAATTACTTGGATTGATATGCGGTGGACGGAAGCGGGTTTTTCACTGGGAAGCGATGGAAACCTCCCTCAGACGCAGCTTCCCATTCATGAGAGCACTTGAGGGATGCTGCGGCCATCGAATCGCTGGCAGACGTTGACGCAGTGTTTCATTCTTTCGCCATCCAGTTGGTGATGAAAGATTCTTCCGCCGGCGCACTCGCGCTCCGGTCATCCTGGACGACATCGCCGCACCTGTCATCTTTGCAGTGTTCATTATATTCGGACTTGCTGTAGCATTCGGAACGATTTAATTCGTGAAAACCGAATCCTCATAACGATAATCCGGGACGACATTCGACGGAGTGTTTGCAGCGCAACCGTCATCCCCTCCTGTCGTTTATCAAGTCAAGTTCCGCCCTCTTGTCTCCATCGTTCGGCAGCTTGCACGGGGGGCGCGGCCACCCACGGGCCAGGTTTTGAGAGCAAGGGCTTGATCGAAGAGAGACTGCACATCTGAATACAAGATGTGTCGCGGTCCAGGTCGAATGGAGGGTTTGAGTGCAGTCGGCGGTTTACCAGAGAGATTCTGAGCCATGACGAGGTCTTGAAAATCACTTGTCAACGACCACAAAGGGAAGCCACTTGGGGCGTAGTCTTCCTCGCGGAAGAGGGATGATGACTTCATGAGAAATAGACACACGGTATTGAATAACCCAGAGAAGCGCCGAGGACCAAGCCGATGTTCCGTGTGTCGCAAGCAAAGCCAGATGAGCAGCCAGTACAGCGACTCGAGATCGTGACCCAGCGCGTGCTTTGCGGTCGGATTTTTCTGAAGCATCGCTAATGCCATGAAAGAGGGGGTACCCTGCGAAGTCCAAGTCGATCTATACACCATCCAAACAAGAGCACGCACCGTGCTGCCCTTCGTTCGCCTTGTCCTGATCCGGGAAGAAGTGTCGGTGCGGCCTCGGCTTGACGACATCCCTCAGAACTCTCAGCGCCTCTTCACTCAGCGCAGCGTAGTCACAGTCGATGACAAAACCAACGAGCCTCTCGGGCTCGAGACAATTCTCGATCAACAGCACATTCCCTGCCTTGATGTCCTGTTGGACCGCGCCAGCTTCGTGTGCGCGATTGAGTTCTGCGGAGACGTAGAGGAAGAAGAGCTGGGGATTGTTCGGAAAACTCACGTTCTGGCGCTTGTGAGAAGCCATAAACCATCGTCCTCGTGCTCGGGAACTCTTCGATCCGAACCCAGACGGGCGTAAGCAGTGTGCGCATGTGATACCGGCGCGAGGCAGCGAACTCGTCGACAACAGATCACGTCTCGTGCTGCGGTGGATCGCAGGAGGGACCCGACGCTCCGTTCTCGTAGACAGTATCTGCCTCGGTTGAACAAACGCAAGAGCTTCATGGATGGCATGAAACTCGATTTGATTTGACCCAGTCTGTGACTGATCACGTTCGCGACCTTTGACTGTTTGTTTCTGCAGTGTTGTTGATAAGTAGTTAAGGTCTTAACTTGACCAGGCTTATTATGTACTTAACTTAAGATAAGTTGAACCCTTAACATCGGTGTAAAACATAATAAGGCTCTTAATAAGTCTTAATATAGAATTACCTACACTGGCAGCAATTCCCATGAACAGACAACGTCCACGTACCAGCTCGTGGCTTCCAACCACCCTCTCATCTCTTTTGGGGGGAAAGTCTCAAACCCCATTGTGATGGCCTGTTGCGAACGCGTGGTGTTGGAGGAAGCACTGTACATGGAGCTGTTAGCTGCCAAACATGACAATGAAGCACCGGATGCAGGTGCTCTTGAGGGCTCCGGAGATGAATACGCGCCGTAGAAGTTTTCTTGTAATGTTTTGAACCAGTATTGACGCAAATAAACTCATTTGGGACTTGAATACAAATCAGGTAATAAGCCTTATAAAAGACCCTTAAAATAGGCACCCTTAATAACTCTTACCTTGTCCTAAGACCTTAATTTCAGCAGACACCCTTAATAACACCCTTATCTACAACACTGTGTTTCTGCGTATTAGATGCTTAGGGACCACAACATATTTCCAAGCATCCTACAGATGCCGCGCCTAGTTCGGTAACATGTAGCCAGACATGGCTCTGAGATCCGAGCCCCTTGAACACTTCAAGGATCACTTGATCATATCTGAATATTCCATGACGTAATGAAATCACATGACCCTCCGTTCGGATAACTCGTGCCTCGCAAGTTCCCGCACGCCCCACTGCTTTTGCTGTGTCTGCCTAGTGAAGGCGCTGCCGGAGACGCCTGGGGACTTGACCTTTGACTTGTAACATCTCACTGAGGTAGTATCATCAGTTGTCATTCCGGTCTCCTATACTGAGAACGGTTCCGCTCCAGACCCCTCCACTTCACATCGCTTCGCCCACGCCCAGAGCCAACCCAATCGGGACTACGCCATAGGACGCGCTCCTCACACAACACCGCCGGAATCAAAGACGACATTAGGATTCACAAAGAGGTTCCCGCACAGGTGCACTCCTGACTCTGTGGACAAAAACGAAACGCCCGCTTACGCCTTACTTAGGGACCTTTAATGAAATTGCGACGACGCTAACGTGACGAACGTTTTTCACGACCACCGCCATGTCCGCATACACACCATCCCGTCCTTACGATTCGCCACGATCGCCGTACGAAGTAGAGTCGGATACCCGCTCGCACTCGGATTCTGGGAGCCCCGGCGTCCGCGACGGCCGAAGCTTTTATGACAACCAGGGTGCCTACGACCCATACCGTCAGTCGCCCGTCGCTTTCTCTGTTTGCCGGGACTCGAGGCTCATGTCACCTCAACAGCACCACAGGAGTCCAGCGATACGGAATCGTCTGGCGAGCACCAAGACTACCATTATGAGAACTACCACAGCGGGGGAACACAGCTTCCGGAAGCGTACCCCGCGTGGTCCGCCAAACGAGGGATTCCATTGTCGAAGGAGGAAATAGAGGATGTGTTTCTAGATCTGACACAGAAGTTTGGGTTCCAAAGGGATTCGATGCGGAATATGGTGCGTGGAGGAGGTTGATCTTGTTCTCCTGGTGCCTTATAGGCCGCAGTTCGACTTTCTTATGCAGCTTCTCGATAGTCGGGCCTCCCGAATGTCTCCGAACCAAGCTCTGCTCACGGTGCACGCCGACTATATCGGCGGACAACAGGCCAACTACCGCAAATGGTACTTCGCCGCCCAGCTTGATCTGGACGATGTCATCGGGAAGACACAGAACCCGGGTATCAGCCGTCTACGCTCGAAGCGTGCTCCAAACAAGCATGCTGCGCACCAACGATCGTTCAATATCGCGATGGAGCGCTGGCGCCAGGCGATGCACAATATGACTCAGTACGACAGGCTGCGGCAGGTCGCGCTTTATCTGCTGTGCTGGGGAGAGGGCGCGCAATTGCGCTTCGTCCCCGAATGTCTCTGCTTCGTCTTCAAGTGTGCAGATGACTACTACCGCTCGCCGGAATGCTTGAACAGTTCCGAAATCATGCCCGAAGGACTGTATCTGCGATCGGTGGTGAAACCGTTGTACCGATTCATCCGAGATCAGGGCTATGAGCTGGTCGACAATAAGTTTGTGCGACGAGAACGGGACCACGAGGATATCATCGGATATGACGACGTCAACCAGCTGTTTTGGTATCCCGAAGGAATTGCCAAGATTGTGCTAAAAAACACGGTGGGTTTCATTTCCCACTCACTTCCGACAGATCCTGACATTCTCTGTAGCGGCGACTGGTCGATCTCCCTGCCTCAGAGCGATTCCTGGCTTTCGAAAGTATCGACTGGAATCGGGTATTCTTCAAGACTTACTACGAGAAGCGCTCGTTTGGACATCTCCTGGTCAACTTCAATCGTATCTGGGTTATCCACGTGTCCATGTACTATTTCTTCACGGCTTACAACTCGCCGACGGTCTACGCTTTCAATGGTGTGACGACCAGGGCGATGCGATGGAGCTCTGTTGCGTTGGGCGGTGCTGTGGCCACCATGCTCATGATCCTTGCCACTATCGCCGAATTCTGGTACATCCCGTCACAGTGGGTGACCACCTCGCATCTGACCCGGAGGCTCGTTTTCCTGCTTGTAACCTTGGCTCTCACGGCAGCTCCCACCGTCTACGTGGCAATCGATTCCAGAGATGGACATGCCACCCAGCTGGCCCTCATTTTGGGCATCGCCCAGTTCTTCATCAGTGTTGCGGCCGTACTTCTCTTCTCCATCATGCCCTCGGGACGGATGTTCGGCGATCGTGTGGCGGGGAAGTCGCGCAAGTACCTAGCCAGTCAGACGTTTACTGCGAGCTACCCGGCCCTGAAGACGTCGGCTCGAATGGCGTCGATCTTGCTCTGGGTATTGGTCTTCCTGTGCAAATTCGTGGAGTCGTACTTTTTCCTGACGCTTTCGATCAAAGACCCCATCCGGGTGATGGTGGGAATGAAGATTCAAGGCTGCAACGACAAGTACTTTGGGAACAACTTGTGTCGCAACCAGGTTGCGTTCACGCTTACGATCATGTACCTGATGGATCTTGTGCTCTTCTTCCTGGACACGTTCCTCTGGTATGTGATCTGGAACACGGTCTTCAGTATCGCGCGTTCTTTCGCGATCGGGCTATCGATATGGACGCCGTGGACGGACATCTACACGCGGTTGCCCAAGCGAATCTACCTCAAGCTACTGGCCAAAGACGACATGCAGGCAAAGTACCACCCGAAGGTCCTGGTTTCCCAGATCTGGAATGCTATCATCATCTCCATGTACCGCGAGCATCTGCTCTCCATCGAACATGTTCAAAATCTTCTCTACCATCAAGTCGACACCGGCGAGGAAGGCCGGCGGAGTCTCCGGGCGCCTGCTTTCTTCCTCAGCCAGAACGACGGAAAATTCAAGGGCGAGTTCTTCCCGCCAGGAAGCGAAGCAGAGCGCCGCATCTCGTTTTTCGCCCAATCCTTGACGACGACTGTTCCCCAGCCCCTGCCGGTCGATGCTATGCCTACATTCACTGTCCTGACTCCGCATTACAGCGAGAAGGTGCGTTTTCTCTTTGCGGTTGTAGCCTCGTGCTCATTTATTTCTGCCGCAGATTCTGTTGTCACTGCGAGAGATCATTCGTGAGGAAGACCAACAAACGCGGGTCACGTTGCTTGAATACCTGAAGCAATTGCACCACCTCGAATGGGAGAACTTTGTCAAGGACACGATGATCCTCGCCGAGGAAACCGAGATGTTCAATGGCACGAACCCGCTCAATATGAACGAGAAGACCAAGGTGGCCGATCTGCCATTCTATTTCCTCGGATTCAAGACTGCGGCACCGGAGTTCACGCTTCGCACGCGGATCTGGGCGTCGCTGCGAGCGCAAACGCTGTATCGCACGGTATCGGGGATGATGAACTACTCCAAGGCCATCAAGCTGCTCTATCGTGTCGAGAACCCAGAGGTGGTGCAGATGTTTGGGGGGAACACCGATCGGCTGGAGCGTGAGCTGGAGAGCATGGCGCGCCGGAAATTCAAGTTTGTTGTGTCGATGCAGCGATACTCCAAGTTCTCCCCGGAGGAGCAGGAGAATGCCGAGTTCCTGCTGCGGGCGTACCCGGATCTGCAGATTGCCTACCTGGATGAGGAGCCTCCCTCCAAAGAGGGTGCCGAGACGCGCATATTCTCTGTCCTGATCGACGGGCACAGCGAGTTCCTTCCGGAAACCGGACGCCGGAAACCCAAGTTCCGGGTCGAGCTACCAGGGAACCCTATTCTCGGAGACGGCAAATCTGACAACCAGAACCACGCGATCATCTTCTATCGAGGAGAATACCTACAGCTCATCGATGCCAACCAGGACAACTACCTCGAGGAGTGTCTCAAGATCCGCAACGTGCTAGGCGAGTTTGAGGAGTACGCGAGCTCGCACGAGAGCCCGTACGCGGACTGGAACCCCAAGGACTACCACAGACGGACGCCTGTCGCAATCGTCGGCGCGCGCGAGTACATTTTCTCGGAGAACATCGGGATCCTCGGCGACCTTGCTGCCGGGAAGGAGCAGACGTTCGGGACCCTGTCGGCGCGCTCGATGGCCTGGATCGGCGGGAAGCTGCACTACGGGCATCCGGATTTCCTGAACGGGTTGTTCATGAACACCCGCGGCGGTGTGTCGAAGGCGCAGAAGGGCCTGCATCTAAACGAAGATATCTACGCTGGCATGAACGCGTTCGGGAGAGGAGGAAGGATCAAGCATACGGAGTACTATCAGTGCGGAAAGGGGCGTGATCTTGGGTTCGGGACGATCCTCAACTTCTCGACGAAGATCGGGACTGGGATGGGCGAGCAGATGCTCAGTCGCGAGTACTACTACCTCGGGACGCAGCTCCCGATCGACCGGTTCTTGACGTTTTACTATGGCCATCCGGGATTCCACATCAACAACATGCTTGTCATTCTGTCTGTGCAGATCTTCATTCTGACGAGTGAGTGTTGCGTAATGCAAGCAGGAGATGGGTGTCGCTGACGTTCCTTGCCAGTGCTGTTCCTCGGGACGCTCAATTCGTCGGTGACGATCTGCCAGTACAATTCTGTGGGCCAGCTGGTCCGGGGCATGTCTGGTTGCTACAATCTGAGTCCTGTCTTTGACTGGATCCACCGCTGCATCTTCAGTCTGCTGCTCGTCTTCATGATTGCGTTCCTGCCGTTGTTCTTGCAAGGTGCGCAGTGCTCGATAGCGCGCATATATCGATACTGACGGGCGCGTAGAACTGATTGAGCGTGGGACGTGGAAGGCGGTGCTGCGACTGGGCAAACAGTTTGGGTCGTTCTCGCCGTTCTTCGAGATTTTCTCGACGCAGATCTACACGCATTCGATTCTGAGCAATTTGACGTTTGGCGGGGCTCGATACATTGCCACGGGGCGTGGATTTGCGACTGCGCGGATCAACTTCAGCATCCTGTTCTCGCGGTTTGCGGGCCCGAGCATCTATCTAGGCATCCGCACGCTGCTGATGCTGCTGTATGTGTCGCTGACGCTGTGGACGCCGTATCTGATCTACTTCTGGATCTCGATCACGGCGCTGTGTCTGGCACCGTTCATGTTCAACCCGCACCAGTTTGTCATTGGCGACTTCTTGGTCGACTACCGGGACTTTTTGCGGTGGATGTGCCGGGGTAATACGAAGACGCATGCGAACTCGTGGATTGGATACTGCCGTCTCAGCCGGACGACGATCACGGGCTACAAAAAGAAGAGACTCGGGCATCCGTCGGAGAAGCTCTCTGGAGACGTGCCTCGCGCCAGCTGGCGGGCGGTTTTGTTTTCGGAGATTGCGTTCCCTATAGTGATGGCCGTGGTGATGGTAATTGCCTATATGTTCGTCAAGGCGTTCCCGGACAAGAACGGGCAGTACTCGGCCAGTCCGTTGATCAGAATCGCCGTTGTGTCGTTAGGCCCTATCGTGTGGAATGCGGCGGTGCTGCTCGCGCTGTTCTTCCTGTCGATGTTCCTCGGCCCCATGCTGGACCGGCCGTTCCCGATGTTCGGAGCGTGGATGGCGTTCATTGCCCACATCTTCGGTGCCATTGGCACGATCGGCTTCCTCGAGTTCTTGGTGCGTCGATTTTGCAGAGTATGGTCCGCGTTGGCTGACTTTGCGCGCAGTGGTACCTGGAGCTGTGGAACGTCTCGCACGCTGTTCTCGGGCTGATTACGGTGATCGCCGTTCAGCGCGCCATCCACAAGGTGTGCGTGGCCGTGTTTTTGTCGCGCGAATTCAAGCACGACGAGACGAACCGGGCGTGGTGGTCGGGTAAATGGTACGGGCGGGGGCTCGGGGCACATGCGATGTCGCAGCCGTTGCGCGAGTTTTTGGTTAAGAACATCGAGCTCTCGCTGTGGGTGTCGGACCTCATCATCGGGCATCTGCTGCTCTTCATGCTCACGCCGCCGATGCTCATCCCGTACTTTGATCGGATCCATGCTACGTGTCTATGTGAGTTTTGTTCTTAGTTTCTTTTTACACCCTGGTGCACGGGCTGATCTGTGATAGTCTGGCTCCGGCCCTCGCAACAAATCCGCGCTCCCATTTGGCGCCAGGGCCAGAAGAAAATGCGGCACTGGATCAAACTGACGTATGGCATGATCTACATGTTTTCGATCATTGTGTTTGTCGCGCTTGTTGCCGTTCGTGAGTCTGATGGTCTCTTGTCTCCATCTTCCGAGCGCTGAATGTTTCGTTTTCCAGCCATCATTTTCGAGACGAGGATACACACGAGTTGTAGGATTTGTCAGAGCATCTAAACGGACCTTTCACTACACTATTTATGACCTGTCATGCCATTTGTATCCACGACTCAATGCACACATATCATACAGCAATCTGAGGGCGGAGAAGATGACGCATAGTCCTCGTGATCGACACCGGAGACGAGACAGTGCTCGACCGTCGGAACGAGCGATTGATCGGTCATCTGATGTGATGATGGGATAGGCGGTCACGCTGCAAACTACACAGTTAGGCAGCACGTGCCCCACCCTTGTTTTCTTCGCAGCTGAAAGGTCTCGCAATCGGCGCGACGCTGCTCACTAATTCCTTTCTAGCATGAAGCTCAACATCGCCAGTACGAGCCTCCGATATCGGGTTCCATCTGCCGTGCTGATCATCGTCCCACAGACCCCGCAACGGGGCAACAAAAGCTGCTCGACCTGGATGACGAGCGTAAATAGTACGCACTCCACCGTCTCTTCCTCTCCGCGTCGTATTCATACGTCACTCCCCAGCCGCCACTTTTACGACAAAAAGATCGCCCAGGAGGTCCCCGCCGACAACATCGGTTCAGAGTGGGCTGGCTACGTGCTGCGCATCACGGGCGGAAACGACAAGCAGGGCTTCCCGATGAAGCAGGGTGTGCTCCTACCCTACCGTGTGCGCCTCCTGCTCGGTGACGGCCACTCGTGCTACCGCCCGCGCCGCACGGGTGAGCGCAAGCGCAAATCCGTGCGTGGGTGCATTGTTGGGCCCGACATCGCCGTGCTGTCGCTCGTGCTCGTGAAGCAGGGCGAGTCCGAGATCGCGGGGCTGACGGACAATGTGCTGCCCAAGCGCCTCGGGCCGAAGCGTGCGACTAAGATCAAGCGCTTCTTCAACCTCGGCAAGGAGGACGACGTCAGGAAGTACGTCGTCAGGAGGGAGGTCAAGTCGAAGAAGGAGGGCGCCAAGCCGTACACCAAGGCGTGCGTCGTTTCGCTCATCTGGCGATCTGGATCGATGGGCTGACACCACACGATTCTATGCAGGCCCAAGATCCAGCGTCTCGTCACACCGGAGCGCCTGCAGCGCCGCCGCCACCTCTCCTCGCTCGTTCGCCGCAAACGGGTCGTCCAGAAGGAGCAAAAGACGGAGTACGACGCCCTCCTCGCCAAGCGTGTCGCGGAGAAGAAGGCCAAGGTCGCCGCTATCAAAGCCGCTCACCACAAGTACGTGTGAGCTCGTCCTATTTTAGGATTCGACTCTGATCGTATTCGCAGGACCGCATAACCAGTGTGCTGCGTTGGTTTGGTATCGGACATCCCCGCGGATGCAGCAGACAGGCGCTGGGTAGCTACGCGTGTATTACTGTTGACGCGGTCAGGTTATGCTATGTTGTGTCCTAGGCCCTATTATGATGCATGCTCTCTTTCTTTCTTTCTGTCTTCCGGGTGTCTGAACGTCGTTACACGGATCCATCTGCTCGGTAGACCGGCTTTGCTCGGAATCGGACCATCATTTGATTACTGGAATCTACTCTGGTAATACCAGTGATGGGAACGCGTGCTTTGGCCGGGACATCCAGAACAATCCAGGTTTTGGTTGAGATCCAAGCACATGAGCAGTCGACAACTGTCGCTTTGTCACTACGTCCGAATAAGGAACAGGTGGCAGCGGGGTTATGATTAAAAGCTCCGGACACAGCAAGTAATTACGAGGTTGCTACGATACACGGATTAAAGCAGAGCAAGTCGTATGTAGTGGAGTAAGTGGGCGCTGAAAGCAGAAGAGCAAGAAAGCATTAGAAGCAGGGTTGCGTAGATTAGTGATCTGTCGTCGTCATCAAGAGTCTTCTTCGGATCGCGCGTCGTGGTATCGTTTTTTCATTGATCGCGTCGTATGAGGGATGGGTGAATGTGCGTGTGCGTGCGTACATTATCGTCTCAAGCGCCTGGCGTCGGCCACGACCTTGTACACCAGCTGCACGAAATCGACGAGCTTGGCGTCGCGTGGGGCGAACGCCAGCACGTTCTTCCACAAGCCGCGCACGTAGTCGAGGTACCAGTCGAACTGAGCCTCGGGCAGGCGGCTGAGCACGCCCGCCATCGCCGCGGCGTTGGGGAACTCGCCGATGACCTCCGGAGGCAGCACGCGCGCGGCGAGCTGGTTCCGGTCCGTCTCGAGCCCGAGGCCGAAGAGGAAGAGGAGCGGCACGGAGTGGATGTGCGGCGCGTGCACGGACACGACGGGTAGGGTGATGTGCTGCGGCGTGGCGACCGCGGCGAGGCCCGGGTGCGGGACCGCGCCGGCGTTCTCGAACGCGCCGTGGTACATGGACGCGTCGATAGGGACCATGAGCGGCGGGGCGTTGGGGATCGCGCTGTCTTCCGGCGGGAAGATCGCGAGGACGTGGGTTGGCAGCCGGATGGCTGGGGAGATGAGGTGCACAGAGAAGGTGGGCGCCAGGGGCGTGCTCAGCGGGAAAACCGCTTTGGCCAGGGAGAAGTGATGGCACAGCGCGCTGTGTGCGTAGTACATATATAATCAGGCGCAAGATCGCGACGGGCGATTGAGATACGTACTCCAGGGGAGGCTCGTCTTGAAGGAAATGTCTGTTCAGCATTGTGGTCGTTTCGTACGTCGGTCGGTTATTAATGAGTGGTGTGTAAAGAGCGAATAGTCTGTGCACCAGTGTCAGATATGATGAACGAGCGCGGACGACTCCGAACAGCAGCATACTACGGGCGAAAAGGGCTGTCGGAGGTGTTGGCGGCGTCAAGTACAGTGCATGCTTGACCGAGACAAGCCTGGTGGCTCTGGACAAGAGTGACCGTCCAGAAAAATCCGGCCGCCCAAATAGACAGGAGAAATAACCCCATCTGGGTGTGTCATCGGGATCTCGCTCAGTCATTTTCCAATTCGCGCGGTCGAGTCCGTCTCCACGACCTGATCTCTCCCAGGATGGCTTCTGCTCCGGTGGGTACGCCTTACTTGCGGGCCTAAAGCTGCCTAAACGGTCGCAAGCTTATTTTGTTCTGAAGATTGTCATCACCCAAAGCTAGACCTGCTCTTTCTCAACAACGGCAGCAGCTAGGAGCATGAATCTTTGTCGCCTAGTGCAAAGGCCGGAGTTTCTTCAGTACAAAGCGTGTAGGCAAGCCAGCCGCGACGTCGTTGAGCAGAGAATGAGTCACAGCGTCTTATGGCGTCACGTCATCTGTCTTAGACCACCCGGCCGACTGCTTATACTGAGGTGTTGACAAAACCGTTGGAAGATGCTCCAACAACAGAAAATATGGTGTTGGGGAAGAGCCTCGTGCTTCTCGCTACGGCCGTCGTTCACACCAGGCAGGATCATTCAAACAAGCACACAATGTTCCTCCACTTGAAATATATGAATGCGAATGTATGGAATTTCCTCTCTTGAATACGACTGCTCGTCTCTGCTCTTCCGATGTAAATGTCAAATTGCCGATTCTGGACAGCACAACGACTAAATATGCGACTGTCGCATCATATATTCAGAATTTGAACATTTCGACCAAGTTGCGCTTAGACCTGACAGCGCCGAGGAACTTCCTGGCGGTAGCGGCGGAGATTGCCGCGGTTGTTGAGTACACTTCGCATGAGGTTCTACGACTACAGATCGTCATCGCGCCTCGCACTCAGTTAAGATTAGTTTGAGAGTCGTCGTCGTCGGCTCCGAAATGCATTCAAGCAACCGGTGCCGAGCACACCTCCGGTGTGTTACAGCAACGGCTTCCAGTACGCCTGTCATAGGAGCCGGGAAATCCGGAAGATTCGCGTGCTCGGCCGCGGTGGAGTTAGCTGTGGCGACGACACCGCTTCAGATGAAGGACGTCGCGCGATTGTGGAGATGAAGCGAGAGCAAATATGTTACATAGACTCTCCCAGGACAAATTCAGATTCGTACCGACGCTAACTGCGCCGGTAGGGACAGCGCGTGAGATTCGCTGCGGTTACAAGGTGTATAGAAGCCTTACACCAGTTCCTGTAGACCCTGGCCCGTACAGCTTTGGAGTTGGACATCTTGAGATCGAACTCGAATGAATCAAACGCCATACATCGCTTGCGCATTCGCCCTCGCCACCGCCATCACCCGGGTGGCATCCCAGCCTTCGCTTTCTGCCCCGGCTTCTCCTCCCGGTAACAGATCGGCCACGAAACTAGCCGTCCAAGGAACCATCCCAGAGTGACAGAACGGCAGCTTCTTGCCCTTGCCTTCGGCTGTCGCGAATGCCGGTGCGGTGTAGATGGGTGCGGGAACCATGTACGGCGCGTCCGTCTCCAGCAGGATACGTAATCGGGGGGAACCCACACCCTCAAACATGTTGCGGACCGTCGTGGACGTGTCCGCATTCGAGGTATAAGAAATGACACCTTAGCAAAGCTGGATCAGGGAACCGCGCCAGACCTCAGAACCCTTCTTACCCGTGATGCCGACGTAAAGATTCGGGAACCAGTCTAGGAGTCTTTGTGCAAATGCAGGCGAGTCGGTGAAGCAGTGGATGTGAATCTGGAACAATGTGGACCTCACAATCTCGAAGCTACGGGTTCGTCGAAACTGACCTTGTGGTCCTTGGGCACCTCCGCTTTCAGTATTCGTTCTGTATCTTCATCTGCTTCGCGAGTGTGTATCGTTAACGGCTTGTTGAGTTTGACTGCGCGTCTCAGTTGCCGGGTAAACACTTCTTGCTGGACGTCCCGGGGCGAGTTATCATAGTGGTAATCCAATCCCATCTCGCCCCAGCCGACGCAACGCGGGTGCTTCATCGCCTCTAGTCTACGACGGAGTCAGAGGGATTGATGATGCAGCGCAACAAATGGAAGGGAAGGGAAGGACGTACATATCAGCCTCGATCTCATCGTTGTACAGCTTGGCTTCGTGTGGATGCACACCCATGACGAACCAGTAGCCCACCCCACCCCACAGATCGCGCCTCTGCTCCTCAGTAACCGCCGAATCCGCGAACTCCCTCCATGAACGCTGCACCGGGGCCTCGCACCACACGTCCACGATCTGCTGGACGCCTGCAGGCGCATAAAGCCCCCGCACGAACTCGTGCACCGTCGTGAATTCGCCCGCGGGATATTTGTGGCGGTAGACTTCGAAAGTGGAGGCGAGGTGTGTGTGTGTGTCCACGATGGGCGCGCTGTTGGCTTGGGGATGGACGAGCCGGAAGAGCGACTCCGGGATGACTTTGGATTTCTTGCCCATTTTGCGGGTGGACGCGTGGAGTGCTGTGGTGGAGTGGGTAAAGGAGCGGTAGACGGGATGGGGTATTTGATTAAGAACGATATGAACTCTTGGCCTCAGGAGCATGAGTCGCGTCGGACGCGAAAACACAAATTGACTCCGAGAGGACCGAAGTGATGGTAGTGGCACATGATCAGCATCACAGATCAATCGCGCTCACGTGCTTTGAGTATGCTCTACAACCATCCTCCCCCGGCCATAGCAGAGGGATCCGTCCTGCCTTTTTCAAGAATTCCACCTCCCAAGACATTCTGAAGGATCTAGTGCGGCTCGTTCCCCCCAAAATATCATTGAGTGTCTTTGTCCTGACCTCAATCCCGGGTGGGTGGCACTGTTCCTCGAAACACGCTGATCTGATGCTCTCGAAGCTTTAAACGGAGGCTTCCCATGAACCTTCAAAGAAATGGAAAGGGGGGCCTAATACTTCCGACATAGAAGTCTTGTTCCTGCTTTCTTCTTACTGGATCTACGCCGGACCCTTGGGATTCAGCTACTCTGTTGATAGAGAAGGAGCTGGCCGCCGGCAGTCCCGGATTGAGACCAGTGACTCCTTTGTATAAACTCAGGATGCGAGGCTCACCAGTCTATTGGGTGTATGAGAGATGCTCAACCGCTTCGGGTGTCTTTGTCCTTTGTTCTCGCAGCGGTGATGACCTAACCGTTTCTGATGCGGGTAAGTGTCAGTGAAAATATACTCTCAAACTCTTCCTCTTCTATGCTCGCTATTGGGCTTCTGTAGCATGTCCGAGCCTTGTTGGGACATCTGGATGTGTTGCTTCCGCCCTCGGCTGACAGCAGCTACCATATCAAGCAAGTCCGAAGCGAGACAGAATTGCCTCTTTGGGTCATACACTTTGGTAAAATAAATGTCTTATATGGCAACTTTACGACAATGCGGATTGGTGATTGTACTGAAGGCGGATTGCTCGCTTTCGCTGCCTCCAAACGCTTCCTTATAAAGACTTGACTGACGAAAAGACATGTCCACCCAAGTCCGCCGCCCGCCTTAGCATTCCGCGCCTCGACTTTCGCAACTCCTAAAATTGCTCCAATGCCTGCATCCACTTCTCTTTTCTCCGCCACTACCGGCTCAAAGAAGACCTCGTCCTCCCGCTCGCACACGACCAAAGAGCAACGTGCCACATACGCTCTGCGCGTCATCCAAAAACGCAGCTCCGACGCCGCCCCACGCACACCCCTTGCCGTCACATACGACGCTTCGGTCAACATTGATCCCAAAGTCGCCAGCACTTCGAAGCTTATGCTGCCGGCCAAGTTGATGCGCCCCACTACCGGGCACTGCGATATTGAGGAGAATCTGGCCATACACTACCCTGAGCTCAGTGGTGTCCCTCTCGAATACATCCAGGACAGCATTTCCCGCTCTGCGTACGTTTTTCCCCTTAGAAATGATCTCCCCTCCGAGTCTCATCTCCATCTGCAGTTGCTGTGAAGCTATCAAAGCAGCTAAAGTGGCCCCCTTCAACTCCAAGGCCCTGCCAAAAGCGCTCACCATCTCTGTGAATGACGAAGTCGCCGCCGCCTGCCCAACACACATGCTGGCCGTCCACGGCGGCATCCCATCGTCCCACCGCGCCTCGGCGTTGTCCTCAAAGAAGCTTGCAGAGAAAGCGCCATCCTGCGCCGTGGGCATTTACCCCATCCACCACCTCCTCTTCGCCTCCCACTGCGCGCGCTTCCCGACCGCGATCCCGCTCTCGCAGCCGCTCGACTCCGTCGACGACCAGGGCGACACGTCCGTCCCAGTGGCCGCCCTGCGCGTGCCCTCGCCGGAGACCTTCAGCCTGCTGCACGGGTACCTCTACACCCGCAGCGCCGCGCGCATCGCGGTGCTGCTGTCCCCGCCGTGCGGCGCAGACTGGCTGCAGCTTGCACAGCACGCGAAGCAGGTGCACGGGCTGTGGGCCAATGCGTACTCGCTCGGCGTCGTTGACGAGCAGCTTTACAACGCGCTAGATCTGGCATGGGCTCGCACGCTGGGTGCGATGCGGGCGTGCCAGTAGACCGGTTCCTTTTTGCTCCCGTTGGGCATCCCTTATCATTATTTCTATTCTTGCATTGCATCGCATGGTCTCTGAACACCACCAATACATTACAATACATATGTGTATGATTATGTACCAAACTTGTAGTCTTTCTGCACATGAAGTGTTTTGTCTCAACCGGCTCGAACGGAGATAGTTTCTAAATCAGAATCTTCCGACCAGTCCGCGGTTCTCATCGAGGCATATTCTCCGTAAGTAGCAACTATGATACACTTGGGAATCTTTACACTGCGTGGCATGTAGAGTAGGATAGGTAGGTGAGGAGGTTAGTAGCGGGTATACAGTAAGTACATCGGCCAACACGAAGGGTCCTGGGAAGATGCGAACGAACGAGCGGCCCGCCATCAGTAAGCAATGAAGTGATACATTCGTTGACTGATCACTCGCAGCGTACACATCAAGTCGGTGGCGTCAATATCTTCCGCAGATCCATTTCGATATCGTCCTCCTCCAGCCCGATGCGCGTGCCCTCAACTGAGGTTCGCTGGCTCTCAGCTCCTTCGGTCGACGCTGGCACGAGCACGACCTTGGAGTACCCCCCGTTCAGCAGAGCCGGCGGCGCACTCTGCGAAGCTGCTGGGAACCCCGGGGTCGTTGCGGAGTCCGGGATCCCCCCCTCGGCATAGGGGGCCGACGATGCGTGTCGGCCTGACGGCCTGTCGGAGTCCAGAGCCTGATACGTCCGTACGTTGGGCCGCGGAGGTGCGTGGTCCTCGTCGTCCCCAGTTTCCATGAAACTCAGCTCAACGCGGCCCACGGTGGTCGGATGGTCGAGCGCCGAAGACGGGAGCGAGCGGATGTTGATCATCATGCGAGACACGGCGATGCACGAGATGGCAGATGTGGGCCTAGACTCGGCGGTCAGCGAGTGGCACGGAGAAATGGGGCAGATTTGTACGTACCCGAGTAGCACAGCGCGAAAGTACGCAGAGAAGTCGAACTCGTAGATGATGACGTTCGTGAGCGAAAAGGCTGCAGACAGACATGGATAGATTAGTACACTGTTTGTTCCTGGGTGTTGGCAGCAACTGACTGAATATGAAGAGGAAGTAGACAAGCGAGTCGCGCGCGAGCACATCTAGCCTGGACGCCTGTCAGTCTCCGCACAGCACCAGAAGGTCAGCAGGCCATACGTGTCGTTGCCACCAGTTCCGAAGCTCCCGAGTATTCCCCACTGTCCGGCTTTCCTTCCGCCTAATTTCCACCGAGGCACCACCTTCGCCAGAGTGATCAATAGCATGATGACTGGATGCAAAAGTCAATTAGAGAGCAGACTGGCAGTGCCGACACGCACACTCAAAGCAGACAGGGGCGATCCAGGTCCCACTTGCATACATCTTCAATAAATAGCCCGACCGCGAGTGGAGACCACAACTGAGCGGTGCAGGCTGAGCAATGCCCTGAGTATCTGCTGTTGCCACAATTATACAAGCTGCCATGACGAGACATTCCACTGAAGAGCGTCAAAACGCGAACGATATGGGGAGATAGTTCGACGTACGGGTATAGAGAATAGTCAGAATCCACCACATAAACCGAGAATTATTATCTGCGTCAGTGAGCTATAGGAAAATCTTGTTGACGAAAACGATGGCACGCACAAATAGCCCAGACGCGAATGACCACCAGCCCCTGCGCCGCGATGATGGCCAGCCTGAGAGGAATCATCTGCCAGTACGAGTAGATGCGACAGAACTCGGGGCTGGTGCCGGGGAAGTCCGCGAGGATCCACAGCGCGATGAGGATCCCGCGGATAAAGTAGCGGTTGAGCATGAAGAGAATTTTGGGGAGCCGCCACTTGAGGGACCACACGCGCGCGATCTCATCGTCGAGCGTCGTCAGCAGCTCGTAGACCAGCAGCGTCGCGACAGCATCTGCGTGCGCCCGCGTGAGCAGCGCCCAGGCGTGATCTCGGGTCCACTCACAATTGATGTAGTTCTGGATGAGGGTGTTGCTGACATAGGCGCGCGCGACTTCGGGGGTGTAGTAGCTGGGTGGGTACGAGGCGGCGGGGCCGGGCATCCGATGTGGTCCGCGTAGGCCTCGTATTCGTTGTCGTCGGCGTCTTCGTCTTCGTCTTCGTCTTCGTCTTCCGTCTTCGTCCCCTTATCCAAGATCCGTGTGTCCAGTGGCGTGCGCGTCGTCAGGCTCCGAAGCGGAGCATCAGCCACAGCGGGCAGGCAGACGAAGTGGGGGGTAGAAGAAGTAAGGAAGAAGGCAGGAAAGATAAGGCTTTGGCGTTGACAGTAGTGTATACATGGCGCATGCTGCACTGGACCGGCCGTCCACATTGCGCAAGCGGTGCCTGCCCAAATGGTGCATCAACTCTCACGTTGATTCACACGTCAATCACGGAACTTTTCACCGGAGATTGCCGCTCGGTGTTTGTCCATTCATGATTTCAGGGCCAGGCACAAGTCGCGTGAGCCTCTGTTGGGTTCTTTTTTTTCTACATGCACCAGTTATTCATGAATGGATAATCCACAGAGACGCACTCCACTTCTGTAACTAATCGCTGATGAAGAAAGATGGGATCCCCACCTGATGCTAATGATAGTACAACTGTAACGTTGCGGCTTGATAGATGGATAGATCTCGCTAGCTTTTGATGAGATTTGCTACACCCAGTTCATGCCATGCTAGGCCTATTGAGTCCATGTCTTCTGAGAATCTCCGGAACCTGCCTGGGAGAACGATATTTCGGACACTCTAATTGCGTCCATGAGTTACCAGCTATGTGCTTCGCCCTAATTCGGTTTAGTAGTTCACGGCGATCACAGTCTCGGAAGCCAGTGGGGCATCCAACGACCCCGCCGGACCTGGATCACTGCGAGAACCACTGAGATCGACGGGCTGGATCCGGGGCTCGTATCGATTAGTTGCCAGTGCAGACTCGGATGAACTGGGAGACCCAGGCATGAAACTGCCGTCTCAGCTAGCAGTGTGCGTTTCTTCACTCCCGGTTTGCCCGAACAACTTCCAGTACACTGCCGACGCTCCGGACGCAGTGAGGGGCTCAACCAAACTTCCAGTGGCTCTTCCATTGACCCCGACCGATTTCATTACCGCACTTATCTTACTGGACTGGTCGCGAAAGCTCGAATGGTAGCAAACTGTATTAGCTCGCGAAATTACGTCCAGGCTGAAAAATTTCGTCGAGTCAGTCTAAGTTTTTCAGGCATATACACATTCTATTTGGCTTGCCTGTGCGCCAAAGCGCCCTTCCATTCGAGTCAACTGGACGTTCAATACCGAACATTGAGGAAAGTGGCGTGGATCTTATCTAATCGCACTATCTCGTCCGAGTCCCCCCTTTTTGTATCCCTGGTAGTCTGCCCCGATCTGGTTGCCTGTGGTTACTCTGGCAATATATTTTTAGGGTGATAACATGGCAAACGCGCCACCAACTATTACCGTAGATGACTGTCTCTTAGTGCACACCGGGGAGCTACCGGGGGCGCACGATGATCTTACGACATTTTCATGATGATATTACGTGGTGTGTCGGGGCTTCGGAACTAAGAAATTGACCCGGAGACTACGGTATACATTCCTCGACTTTTATTATCTGATAACGCACACATTAGGCGCATTGGTTCTGCGTCCGGGTTCGACAGCCACAGGGGACGCAGATATTCAAAGTACGATCGTAGTACTAGTGTCCTGACTCCTGACAATATGCGCTTTCCAAGAAAACTCGTAGGAAGAAAATACACAAGCCAAGCGGGCCAAGCGTTTTGTTCGTAGCTGTGCCATCTCAATGAGCATTATGTAACCGGCAACCAATATTTGACTGCGGCCGCAGAATGCGTTGTCTACGATCGTATACATCGTATTGAAGATCTGACTTGGTTACTGGCATACCTCACACAGGGCTACACGGCGTCAAGTCTGCTCGAACAAAGAAGCAACCTATAGTAGACAATGACCTTCAACGACCCCTGCCTAGAAGTCGCAGGGCCATTTCTTCGTCATCTTCCAAAGTATGTGATGTCTTGCTGCGTTTTACCGGAGGCTGCGGGATCTCATCGACATCCTCCGACTCGGATGGCAGATCAAAGTCGGGTGAGACGTAGCCATCATCCTCGTCGCCGAGCGGCGCTAACACGGCATGACCACCACCGGACTCTTCCGCCTGCATCTCCGCCTCCCGTTCCTTGCGTTTCCGCTTCTTCTCGCGCTTCTTCTCCCGGGCCTCCTCCTTGTCCACAACATTTGTCGTCTGCATCTTGCTCCGCTCTCCTTCGGCAAACTGGCGCCCGGCCTCGACGACACCGTCCAAGCCACCCTTACCTTTCATCCAGCGCGTGGCCTCCTCCATCTCGTACAGCTCATGCGGATTGCCTTCGTCGTCGAAGATCAGCTTTTGCGGCAGGCCACCCTCCAGGATGGTCCGCTTTGCCTTGCCCATCTTTTGCCTGCGCTTTGACAATTCGGGTGTTTCCTCGTTCATCTCGGGGATATCGTGGTTAGCGCGCTTGAGCGTTATGAAATCGTCTCCGTCATCGTCACCGTCTCCGTCCAGCAGCTTCGAGTAGTGCTCGGACAGGACATTCTGGTTCTTGCGCTCAAACATGCGGTCGTACTTCGTGCGCACCACAGGCTGTAAATGTTTTGAGCTACTTGCCAAAGGATACTGATGGCACCGTCTGACCTTGACTGTCGCTTCTTCCTCGCTCGAGTCGTCCGAATCGAAGCCCACCGCCTGCTCATCGCGCGACTGATTCTTCTTCTGTTTGGCCACCTCTTTGCTTAAAAACTTGATCTTCGGAGCACCCGGTAAGCCCAACGATTCGGCGAATCTCTCCGCAGGCAGTTCAGTCAACTTGAAGATCGATTTGTCCTTGTGAAGATGGACCGAGCGCA
Source organism: Mycena citricolor (assembly GCA_963692855.1). Taxonomy (NCBI): domain Eukaryota; kingdom Fungi; phylum Basidiomycota; class Agaricomycetes; order Agaricales; family Mycenaceae; genus Mycena; species Mycena citricolor. The sequence continues at coordinate 6,410 of CAVNYO010000422.1, read as the reverse complement.
GATACGAGACGAACGCCTATGTGCGACTGTGGTCAGACTCGGGGTGAGAAGCAGTGGCTCGATAGACATACCCTCTGCCCCAGATACTTGATCTCCGGATCCTGGAAGGCAAGGTTCTGGAGTTGATTCTCGATGCTCTGGACCTTGCTCATTTTGGCCTTGATTCGCTCCACCTCGATGCCTCTTTTGTTTAGAGCAGCCTTCATACCTTCCTCCTCGCTCGGCATCAGGAAGAGCAGAGCCTTTCCCTTGCTCTGATACCGCGCGGTACGCCCAACCCGGTGAATGTACGTCTCGGCGTCTTCAGGCGCATCGACCTGCACCACCCAGTCGACCGCAGGGAAGTCCAATCCGCGCGCTGCGATGTCCGTCGCGAAGAGCACCGCATGCTTGGCCGTCGTGAATTTAGTGTACATCTCCAGCCGGGCGGTCTGCTTCATCTTTCCGTGAATGTTCAGCAGCGAGAGACCGGGGTGCATCTTGCAGAACGTCTCGAAGACAAATCTGACTTGCTTGCAGCTTGAGAGAAAGACAAGCGTTTTGGATTGGAGATGGGTTTTGATGAAGCCCCACAAGACCGAGAGCTTCTGATCGAGGGGGCAAAGTAGGTAGTGCTGCTCGAGTCCAGCTGGGATAGCCGAAGCGTCGTCGTCGTCCCCTTCAGCTTCAAATGACTTGATGCCAATCTGGACGGGAGATTTCAAGCTGAGCCGGGCCAGGTCGCTGACCGAATCGGTTTGCGTCGCAGAGAAAAGAAGAGTCTGCCGCGTTTTGGGGAGGTGACCGAGAAGCGCAGATAGCGTGCGCGCGAAGCCCATGTCGAGTATCCGATCGGCCTCGTCGAGGACTAGTATATATAATATCAGAGAGCGACGAAATGGAACATATAGAAGGCGCTACGCACCGAGAACCTGGAGGTTGTCCGCCTCGAACCCGACCGTCTGATCCATGTGCTGGAGCAGTCGTCCTGGGGTGGCGACCAGAATGTTCATCCGCGACAGTCGGTCCCGCTCATCCTTCAGGTTCTTCCCTCCAATAACCAGTCCCGCAGAGAACGTGTGGTATCCGCCGATGGAGCGAAGCACCTCGAAGATCTGGATTGCCTGTGCCGATGTCAGTGCAACAACCCTTGGAAGATGAAATCATCTTGAAATACCCACCAGTTCCCGCGTAGGAGATATTATCAGCGCCCCAAGCCCATCTGACGGGCCCCACTTCTGCCGATACAGCGTCTCAAGGACGGGGACGAGAAACGATAGGGTCTTTCCACTCCCCGTCCGCGCGGCGCCGAGAACGTCCTTTCCCTTCAGCGACACCGGAAGACTTCGGGCTTGTATGTCAGTCATGTTGACGAAAAAAGCTTTCTTGAGGCCTGTGCGAGGGGTGAATTAGGCTCTGATCAAGGCGCTCGTGTGCATAGGCGCACCTCGCTTGGTTGCATCAGAAATGGGAAGCTCAGCGAATCCTTTGAGATCTGTAGGGGGTTCCTGGCGAAAGGCGAGAAACCGACGTCAGACAGAAAGGTCGGCAGGGCAATCGGAACGCTATACTCACATAAGCCTGGACTGTGCGCTCCAATTCTTCGATACGCTGCTTCTCCGATTGCCTTTTGGCACGAACTGAGTTAATGGGGCGGGTAGGCTTTTTTGTTTTCTTCTTGTGACCAGTGAGTCGAGAGGGACCAGCGACGGGATTCGAAGCAGCCATTCTCTCGAAAAAGTAGCAGTGATAGACGAGCTCGGGGGTTGCCGCGATACAAAGGAGGCCAAGCACCGACTGCAATCCAGATCAACGGCTTGTCGTGAGCAACAGCTGATTTTGTCATTCGCTGTGAATACTCTACTGACGACAGGAGAGTACGGGTATAGGTGATTCATATAGAATGTCACAAGATGAGTATACCATTCATTCGCTCGTCTAGCAGAGTGAGTTTAGACCCTTCAAGGAGAGGAATCTTCTCTGCTTCAGAACATGCAAAAGCCCAGGTATGCAGAAGGCTGCGGATCTCCATCGAAAACTGTGCATCGTGGTAGATCTTAATGTGATCCATAGCAGTGAGCGCCGTGGCATGCTTGACCAGGCCTTGGTGCATCGAAGCATCGCGGTCTTCATCGTCGGGATCTTCGTCGCGGTCTGACGCGCTGACGGGCTGGCCGAACCCTCCTAGCCACGACGCAGACTGGCTGCGAGTTTGTGTGTAATCGCCCCCATAGATTTGTGTGATATGGAAGGATAGACCGTATCCACCGAACGACTTCCTGCTGCGGTTGGCCTTTAGAAAGTCCCAGAAGGCTTGAACAGAGGCGATAGTCCAGTGCAACTGATTTCTCTCTTGGTCATGGATCGCTTCTGGAGGGTCTCGGAGTACGACTGCAGTCGAAGCATGCAGCCAAGGAGGCTCACCACGAATTGGAATAAGCCAACTCCGACGAGTATAAGGCAGCGGAGCAGGGAGAGGAAGGGCGTACGGTGGGATTGCAATGGGTTCTGATTTGATGTAGGTAGGATAACGACTCGTAGTGAGTGCTGTATGAGTTGAAGGATACATATGCGGCTGAGAAGGGAGCATCAGTGGAAGCCAGGGGTCGCTGCAGGCAAAAACGCACTCGAGGTATACAATTCCGCAGAGAAGAGACGTCCAGCTTTCTTCGCTTAGCATCAAATGGTTCGATGAGTGGCGAATTGGATCGTTTTTGAGATGGAGCTATCATCGCTTGCAAGAGATCGGTATTCTCAAACGGCTCGAGCTCATCTATGCAGAAGAGTTCGTCCATTTGCACTTCGGTGTCCCAGTCAGGCAGTGCTCTCGAGGCGTGATTGCGTTCTGAGGAAACCATTGGTGGAGGATAAGAGAGTTCATAACAGTCTAATCTTGGTGAGTGGTCTTTGGGCGGACTTGGATCCGGTCTCACTGTTCGCAATGCGCAATGCGCGAGATGTGTTAGAAGGTGTGCGCCATGAGACAATGTGACCTGCAGCAGAACGCGCGCGTAGAATGAGATCAAATTCAGATTCAGTGTAATCTCCAAAAGTGTATTCCTCGACGACGATGGGTCTTGCGTAGGTCAAGCCCAGGGGGAGTTGAGACGGTGTCCGAAACATGGGTTGGCCCCCCATCACTGCGGACAAATCACAAGGCCCAACAACCGCGTCGCGCGGACACGTGACAGAGTTTGGTTGTTTGCTCCAAGGCCTGGTCCCGATCTTTCCATCTTCCCGCCGCTTGACCGCCGACAGGGCGTTCGTTATGTCCACCACTACAGATATACTGTTCAACTCACCGGCCCTTCACTCTCTCAAACGCGATCAACTTGTCAAGCTTTGCAAAATCCACTCCATCAAAGCCAATGGCAAGAACGTCGAGCTTGTCGAGCGACTCCAACATCACGCCAAGACGCTGCCCAAGAACGACCCGCTGAGTGTCGCCTTCAGAAGCGAGCAGGATGGTGACGACGTGAACATGACGGACGTAGAAGATGAGGAGACAGAGCCGAAAGAAGACGAAGGAGAGGATAAGACGTGGAATCCCCGTCCAAGCTCCCAATGGGAGCTTATCATGGAAAGCATTACCGAGGAGTCCGAAGGATCCTCTCAAGGAACACTTTCGTCGCAGAAAAGTGGCAGCACCACGTTAGCTGGAGAATTCGGCTCAGGAAGCACGAGCTCTAAATGTAGGTCATTCCCTTTGTTGCATCAATTTCACTCATTCCCTTTGTGCAGCGGTTGGATCATCTATAAGAGCGTTGGCATCATCTTTGGGCTTGAAACGAAATGCCACCAGCGCCAGCATCTCATCGCGCGCCTTAGATACCGTCTCGTCGAAAGCGTCTTCTTCCATCCTCTCGTCATTCCCGCTTCCCCCGGACACGGACGAGCTTTCGAAAACGTCTATTCCTTACGATTCTCTTCCCCCGCCAGCTATGGACAGCCTACAAACCGACCATTTCACCTTCGACACCTCCGACCCGGCCGTAGTCGCAGCCAATCTGAACCCGCTGCTAGGCACTGCGCCACTCCCCGGCCACACCCTTCGTCCCGGCGCCCCTGCACCACTCAATGCGCGCCTGAGCCTGGGGTTGGCACCGCGGACACCGAGCAAACGGGGTCCGACCACCACTATCCGACTCGTGTCTTTCGACAACGGAAACGGAAACAGCAGCGTTTTTTCGGACATGCCACCGCCTGGCGATACGCCCCGACTCAAGCCATTCCACACTACATTCGACCTGGATATGGGCAGTCCAACGGCGACCTCGGCATTCCCTGCATCCATCTATCCTGCTCTTCCGGTTTCGCCACCGGTGGATGAATCAGAACGGCGGATGAGTCTTGAAGTCAGCCTGAGAGGCGCACAGGAGGACGATGACCGGAGCATCGCTATGCCTGGGGGTTTCGGTGACGAGGACATCGCTATGCCCGGAGGTTCAGCATCTCCAGCTCCACCATTTGTGTTTGGCACGCCTTCTCCGTCGCCGGCGACTCCGTTCGTTTTCAAACTTGCTGAGACAGATGCTGCCACCGAAACCGCACTGGCAGCAGAGGTGATGGCAGAGATGAATCGTCGGGCCGGGGCAACATCTGTTCCTTCGCGAGAGATTCGACCGCTTCCTGGCAGCGCGAGAAGATCGCTCGGGTGTACGGTGTCTAAGCCGGCCGGTCGCTTTGACAAGGCTCACGAGCAGGTGTTTGGAAAGATGGAGAGTATCGTGGACTCTGAGGCTCGGCGGCAGCAGCAACTGAAGCGCAAGTCGAGCGCAGCGAATGTTCGACCGGAGGAAGATGATCAGAACCGAGGGAAGCGGGTGCGAGTGGATGAGGTTGGGAATGGAAAACAAGCTGAGAGTGACGATGCGCGTAAGAGGAGACGCGAAAGTGAGGCCGCGCGAAAGAAGATTGAAGCAACCAGGGCACGGAGAAGGAGCAGTGTCGCTAGAGGCAGTGCTGGTGAGCATTTCGTCAGACTTGCGTTGATTAGTTTGCTGAAGATTTCCAGTGAAACCCAAGGCCAAGCCGGGGCGATTTGGATTCCTCGCAGGTGCTGCAAAACTGGTCCAAGGAGTATGGGGCAAGAAAGCCACAATTGCTCCTGAGCCGAAACCGAAGCCAGCGCCTGTCCTGAAGAAACCTGCTCCACCGGTGGTGACAAAGGCCTCTGCTGCTCCCAGTCTACGTGCTCCGTCAGTTCGCAGCGTTTCCAGCACAGTCTCTCGGGCTCCAATTCCTGCCGCATTTGTTGGGACTTCGTCGTCCAAGGCCCCTTCGTCCAGTGCCTCGTCGATCCGGCAGTCCGGTACGATGTCATCGATGGGTTCGCGTCCAACAACTTCTCGGCCTGGATCTATGGGGACGCGAACGAGTGTGACGTCGTCCACCAAAAGCGTGAATCGTCTGTCCAGTTCGTCTCGGCTTCTGGCTCCTACTGCCAGCTCCCTGGCAAAGATGCACAATGCACCACCATCCCTGTCGAAGACCCCCAGTGCACTGCCTTCGGTCCACGAAAAGCCTGTGCTCGACCCGATTACCAACAGCACCGGAGAACCCCGCAGCAAGGGCAAACTGGTTCCTGCTCGCAAGCCCCGGATTTCACGATCACGTGTCATTGCCAAACTGGCGTCGCAGCGCGTCGCGTCGGGTTCTTCCGTCGCCACGAGTAGCGCTGTCGTACGAAAGAGTCTCGGTGCTGGGAATGGTCGCGCCCGGTCGAGTCTTGGGGTCAAGGCCCAGCGTGGTAGCATGGGTGTGATGAAGAACAACGGCAACGGCCCACTGCTGGATGCTAAGAAGCGCGCCAGACAGAGCGAATACTACGCTCGCAGGAAGAGCAAGCAGCTTGAAGCAGCCAAGGTTGACTCTTGATTGATCCATCTTGATGTGTTGATATACTCGATTTATTTCTGCTATCGTTTTGTCTCATGTAATCTGTATAACAATTTGAATGACAATCGCTCAATCAGGGGAACGAGCAGGAAGACTGCTCCCCACGTACTTGGCGGCTCCTGCCTGCAGCGATCTCTCAGCTCCAGTGCGCTAGGAGCGCAGCAGCCGAATCGCGCTCTGCTCTTTGAGCTGTGGGGGAGGCACGACAGCGGCGACTTCAATCCGTCCTTCAGCTCATTCTCTCATACCGCTTTGTGTGTGTGCAGTTTCTTCTCTCACGAGTCTGCTCTGAGTGAGTCTTTGAACTCCTCGCTGAGAAAATAACATAATATGATATTCATCTGCATCTCCAACTCTACTTTCTCACTGCGGACTATGCCGCTTCGCCGGCCCTCGGGCAAGGCCACTGTCGTTTTTTCCACTCAAATCCATAGCTGTTACACATTACTTACAATTATAGTACTCATGTCCCTACCTGTCGCTCGAGACACGCGGGAATAAACGAGAATAAAAATGAAATACGATATCTGTAT
>CAVNYO010000421.1:1800000-2000514 GCA_963692855.1 Mycena citricolor | reverse complement strand
CCCGCAGAGAAAGACGTCTTCTGCAGCATCCACCAAGCAGTCGGCTTCTTCGATGCCAGCTGTCTGATGTAGTACGTGGAGGCAGCCTCCCTCGTCGTCCGCGAACGCCACGATCATCTGAAGAGGCTTTCGGCCCGGCGGGACCGCTTCTTGCATATATCGTGGCATATAAACGACACACGCTACAAGCCTGTGCCAAGGTTAGCTCATGCCCGGCTGCGCTGCCTCCTTCTGCTGCTCATCGTGCAAGTGCCTGCACAGCGCGTGCGGCTGCCGCAACAACGGCGTCTGCACCACGGCCGACGTGCACCGTCGCACATACACCCGGGGCGGACGACAGCCCCAGCTCACCGCCGCCGTCACAGCCTGCAACTCAAACGCGACGATCCTGTTCTCCGCAGGCGTGCAGTACAACAGCTTCACGCCGGTGCAGTTCGCGCTGGGGCAGGACGTGACTGTGCGCATCCTAGGCAACATCAGCCTCCCTGCGGACATTGCACAGGTGCAGGCGGCGTGCGCAGCGCGGCGTACCGCTCGGGCTGGTTCGCGGTGTCGTCCACCGGGCCTGGCGTGCGCTTCGCCGGGCCGGATAAGATCACAGGCGGCGGCGGAGGGGTCGTGCGGAGCTTCGGGCAGGCGTGGTGGGACGCGGGGCAGCAGACATCGAGGCCCCTGCTGTTCCAGTGGCGAGCCAGGTACGCTTCGGGTGGGGGTACCCCAGGTTTCTAACGGATTCGCAGCAACGGGACTATTCGCGGGCTAACGATCAGCAAGCCGATTGGAAAGAGCTTCAATATTGCGGGGAGTGGGAATTGGATTGAGGACGTCGTTGTGGATGCGCAGTCGAGCAGCACGGCGTTCCCGTTCAACACGTGCGTGCGATTTCTTGAAACACGTTCTTTCAAGTCTCATCTCGAGTCTCATCAGCGACGGTTTTGACGGTGCGTACATCACATCAGACACCTCATTCACATTCGTAAACCCTCTCAAAACCATCCTACAGTCGGCGGAGACGGCAATACCATCCTCAACTCGCAGGTCTCGAACGGCGACGACTGCGTCGCCATCGGCTCACCGTGCACGAATCTGCACCTCAAGGGCCTCACGTGCATTGGGTCCCAGGATATCCGTGGCCGCGAAGGGTGGGGGGTCCGTCAACGTCGCGAACATCCTCGTCGAAAATGTCACGCTCTTGGATGGGTTGTATGGCGCGCGGTACAAGTGGGTGCGATCTGCGCTCCAATGTGAAGCTGACGCGACCCAGATCGACGAGTGGCAACCAGGGCCGTGCGAGCAACATCGTGTACCGGAACGTCGTCGTGCGCAACATCACGTTCCCCATCTACGTCACTCAAAAGTCAGTCCCGGCAACATGGCGTGTGCTAGCGCTGACTGCATGCGCCGGCAGTTACTTTGACCAGAGCCAGTCGCCACCCCCGCCGTCCACCTCTCAGTCCAGATCGATGGATTGACGTTCCAGGACTTTGCGGGCACAATCAACTCGCTGAACCCAGGTCTGTCGGATTTATCTTCCCCTATCTTATCTCATCTGCTCCTGACCAGGCGACGGCTCGTGCATATCGGATCCGTGCTGGTACCACGTCGCCGGCGCAGACGGCACCCAGTCCATCATCTTCGACAGCCTCCACGCGGGGTCGGCGACTAACCTCTCGGCGACGGGGATCGCAGTCGTACCGGACGCGCCGTCCGAGCGGCCGACGGTAATGTACAACGCCAGCGTGACGCCGGGGGACGTCGGGTTCCGGTGCTGGGACGGGCCGTACATCCCCACGTATTCAAGTTGACGCCTCCTCTATGAATCACACGTGTCTCTAGTTCCACAATTCTAGGAACGGCCCCGCGTGCGGTCGCGGGGGCTCATCGGCCTGCATCATGACCAGAAAATCGGACACCAGTCCGGCCGCCGCTCGGGATGTAATCTCGGCGATGTCGTATGCCGGGGCGACTTCCACGACGTCTGCCCCGCTGAGAAAACGAGTCAGTCAGTCAGCGCCGATCTTGACCGTGGAATCTCGCGTACACAAAGTTGAGCCCTGCCAGGCCGCGGATGATGCGCTTCATCTCCCGTGTCGTCCAGCCACCGATCTCGGGGGTGCCCGCTGCCCAGAATGGTGAGCGCTAAGAAACACCGACTGATGCATGCACGTACTGGCGGGGGCCATCCCGGGTCGATTCGTGTGTCGATGTCGAGGCTGTGGTGAGTGTGAATATGAGTGACTTCAGCGCCAACTGCAACACCCACCTCAGGTACACCGGGTGTTGCCGACGCGTTCCCTGATCTTTCGGATGACAGCCTCGATCCCGTAGTCGTCCAGGTCCTCCGCCGAGATCACGGCGAACCGACTGCCTCGTCGTGCTCAATAACCACCTTGCCCTGCTGCATCCCTGTGAGCAGCCCTGGGACGGAAGGAGAGGGTGGGACTGACGCTCGACTTTTGGCGGATCCCGCCGTGGATGCTCGTGTTCGTGAGCAGGCCCTCCTCGTGCGCGAGCGTGAAGTACGAGCCGTGGCTGATGCGCCCCGGGCCCTGGATGTGCTCGACGGCCGCCGTGTCGTAGTGCGCGTCAAAGTGGATCACCTGGGAGGACCAGCCGGGCTATCAGTGGGTCGTCGAGCGGCTCGATCTGAAGGCACTGACAGAGATAGGCCCGTACACTTTGTAGAGCGCGCGGAGGATCGGGAGGACCTGAGAACGTAATGATGCAGTCTGTGTGGAATAGAACCCGCCGGAGACGACATACGATGGTGTGGTCCCCGCCAAGTGTGACGATGCGCGGATGCTCCTGGCCGTCTTTGGACAGCGCGGCCGTGCTGGCCTTGGTCTCCCCGCTGACCGGGCGCCCGAGGAGCGTACTGTACGCGACCTCCATCTGGTCGATCGCCATTGCGTTGTCCATCATCGTCGTCGGCACCTGGCGATCGGTTACCCAACCACACGGGCGGTAGCACTCAGACGAGGAGACGCACATCGCCGCAATCCATGATCCGTGCACCCCAGTCTAGCGCGCTGTGATCCCACGCGAGCGTGTACCCGTTACTTCCGCTCCCGACGCGGATGGCTTGCGGCCCGAAGCGCGCGCCGGGGCGGTACGACGTGGTCGTGTCGAACGGCATCCCGAGGAGCGCGATGTCGAACGCGCGTGACGCGTCCTCGAGGCACCGCGCGTACGGGAGGTGGTTGAAGCTCAGCGGGCCGGTGTAGCCTAGGTCGTCCTGCGCGCCGTATTTCGTGAACCACGCCTCGGTCGAGACGTCCACGGGGGTCGCTGGCGCGGCATGTGAGTGGGCGGAGATCGAGGGCACGGTGAGCGACAAGAGCGCTGCGAGTGGAGCAAGCATTGGAGACGAAGCTACAACGACGCGATAACGGCCAGCGGCATCTTATGTGAAAGACTCCTGATAAGAGTTCACTGCGCTATCTGGCCGCGGCCGTGCTCTTCTCTGGATGTGTTCACGTGCCTATACGGCCTATACGCAGCCACCGATAAATATCTAATCGATAAGCTTGCTGTCTAGATCGCCATAGGGTATTCTTCTTTGTGATTCATCTTCAGGACCGTTTATCGCACTTCAAGTATTTAAGAAAATCGATTCAGGGCCGCATATACTCTAGCAACAGGTCCGATTCCAGTCCATGCGATCACCGACGCTCTGACCGTCGGAATGAAGCTAACGCTGTTCTGTGTACCTTGTTGCAATCCTCTTATTCACCGAGCCCGTTCTGACTGTTAGCTGGTTGATAGGGAAAGTATATTGCAATGAATGAGATTTGGAGCTCCAGAACAGGGGAACAGCGCGAACTGAAGCCCTGGTCGTCATTGCGTCTCGGACTGTGTCTCCGTTGCTTGAATTGGCAAGGCCATGATTCCAGCGTCCAGAGTCACTTCGATACACTCGAAGCGACAAGGAGAATGAGAGGAGCCCAGTACTAGTGCCTGCAGCAACCGTCCGGGTTTCCATGCTTGCCCTTCCGTACTGCTGCTACCCTTCACTCAAATCACACAGATTTAACGCGGCCATCGCCGCCGCTGGGTGATGTCACGCGCCGTCAGACTACCTCGCTTTTACCGACCGTCATTACCTGCAGTGTTTTTCGCCTGCCTTCGACGACGACGACGACGACGACGAAGATGGCGGGTCAATATCCGCTGGCGGCTCTGACTGTCTTTTTCACCGTCTCTCTGTCCATACCTGCCGTGCTGGCGATTCAGCGTCTGCACCGCGGGGTTTCTATCGAAAAGCCAGCCTCACATCCCTTCCCGACCGCCTCTCCCTCCTCACCTTGTGGTCAGTCCCGCCCTGCGGGTCTTGGATTGGTGCTCGCTGACATCGCACGCACATACAGTCGTTCTGTCCTCGCTATCGTGCTGTGATCGAGTTGGCTACTCTCAGACGGTTGCCGTCCGAGGAAGATCGACACGTTACGGAGGACCGCGACGAACATCTGTCCTACGACGACGACGACGAATCAGAAGTCGAAGTCGACGAGAACGTCGACTGCACGCGTGCCGCCGGCCCGTCGACCGACACCGCGGCTGCGCTCGCTCCGGTCCGTGGGAGCCTTGGCCGACGGGGGCCGCTGCAGGATGCGACGCCCCCCGCCGCCGCGCGACTTCGCGATCGACTGGGACGACGTCTGGCCGGCGTGGACCCGGGATCCGCGCAGCAGCCGTACCCGGCTGGTCTACGACACGTACTTTGACGCGTTCAGGAGCACGGTGGTGCACCCCGTGCGTCCTTCATGCGGCGAATCTGGCGCAGATGCGGACGAGGGGATGCTGGAGGCTATCATGCAATTGGACGACGACGAGCTCGTCTCGGCGTTCCGCTCCCTCTCCCTCAGCTCTGACGATCGTGGGGACGACGACGACTGTGCGGGCAACCCGTCTGCGACTCTCTCTCTGCCCGAAGATCTCGTGGTCGGGCCTCCCGCGGGGCTCTCGCCGTTCTGCCCTCCCCCGGTCCCCATTCCGTGCCCAGAACAGCCAGCTTCTGCGTGGCGGCTCGACTGGTACTGACTGCGTATCACGCATCACGCATCCCACATCCCTGGCTCTGCCCTCTCATTCGCATCACTTCGCACCACTCACTCTGCATCCTTATCACTCCGTAGCATTCACTCACTGCCCTCCGTACAGTACTCCCCCTGCGGCCCTACCTGGCCCAGGTCGCCTTGTCCTCACTCTACATTCCTTGCGCATTTCGTTCCATTGTTTTTGTTGCGCAAAATCGCACGCATCGCATCGCATGTATTAGCTTATCCACTGTATAATTGCCATCCTGTCCTCTGTTTGTCCCGGTCCCGTACCTTGTGTTTCGGGGCTGAGGCTGATCCCTATGCTGTCCAGCGCACCGCGGGGGATTTGCAGGGACTACTTAGCAGATCCCTCCCATTCAGGTTACGATCCAGATCGGCATCGTGAACAATCACAAGAGCAGCTGAACTCGCTGTGGTCAGGGGGATGTATTCCTCGATCGTGAGACATCGATTCGAACGAGATCCGATCTGAGTTGTGAGGACAAGTGAGACACAACAAGGAGGCTTTCGCGTCTCGGCAGTGTGACCTGAGTCGTGATCGTGACTGCACGCGCTACCACGTGCGCCAGATTGGTCGAGGCTCCCATCCACCCATCCACCTTGCCTGATTTACTAAGCGAGCGAGTATGTCGTTTCCAAGAAGACAAAATGTAATACTCGAGGTATTTTTGATCTAAGATCTCGTTGGTTACTCGACTAACTCTTCTCTCTGAACTGACTCCGAGGGGTGACAAGAGAGAGGATATTCCTGTGATTACTCACGCTATGAGGCATGTTCCGACGAGTTGAAAGAGAAAGAGCGCGAGTTATTGAGGCGCGCGCTACACTCAGCAGTACTGGTCGGTGGGTTTCTCGCCCTAGGTGCATCGAAATCGAAGAATCCAAGACTTGATATCGGTAGGACATACATTCATGGCGGTGTGATTTGCAGCTTGGCAGCTTCGGAAACACATGCGATTCGAGAGAACTGATGAAAATTACTTGGATTGATATGCGGTGGACGGAAGCGGGTTTTTCACTGGGAAGCGATGGAAACCTCCCTCAGACGCAGCTTCCCATTCATGAGAGCACTTGAGGGATGCTGCGGCCATCGAATCGCTGGCAGACGTTGACGCAGTGTTTCATTCTTTCGCCATCCAGTTGGTGATGAAAGATTCTTCCGCCGGCGCACTCGCGCTCCGGTCATCCTGGACGACATCGCCGCACCTGTCATCTTTGCAGTGTTCATTATATTCGGACTTGCTGTAGCATTCGGAACGATTTAATTCGTGAAAACCGAATCCTCATAACGATAATCCGGGACGACATTCGACGGAGTGTTTGCAGCGCAACCGTCATCCCCTCCTGTCGTTTATCAAGTCAAGTTCCGCCCTCTTGTCTCCATCGTTCGGCAGCTTGCACGGGGGGGCGCGGCCACCCACGGGCCAGGTTTTGAGAGCAAGGGCTTGATCGAAGAGAGACTGCACATCTGAATACAAGATGTGTCGCGGTCCAGGTCGAATGGAGGTTTGAGTGCAGTCGGCGGTTTACCAGAGAGATTCTGAGCCATGACGAGGTCTTGAAAATCACTTGTCAACGACCACAAAGGGAAGCCACTTGGGGCGTAGTCTTCCTCGCGGAAGAGGGATGATGACTTCATGAGAAATAGACACACGGTATTGAATAACCCAGAGAAGCGCCGAGGACCAAGCCGATGTTCCGTGTGTCGCAAGCAAAGCCAGATGAGCAGCCAGTACAGCGACTCGAGATCGTGACCCAGCGCGTGCTTTGCGGTCGGATTTTTCTGAAGCATCGCTAATGCCATGAAAGAGGGGGTACCCTGCGAAGTCCAAGTCGATCTATACACCATCCAAACAAGAGCACGCACCGTGCTGCCCTTCGTTCGCCTTGTCCTGATCCGGAAGAAGTGTCGGTGCGGCCTCGGCTTGACGACATCCCTCAGAACTCTCAGCGCCTCTTCACTCAGCGCAGCGTAGTCACAGTCGATGACAAAACCAACGAGCCTCTCGGGCTCGAGACAATTCTCGATCAACAGCACATTCCCTGCCTTGATGTCCTGTTGGACCGCGCCAGCTTCGTGTGCGCGATTGAGTTCTGCGGAGACGTAGAGGAAGAAGAGCTGGGGATTGTTCGGAAAACTCACGTTCTGGCGCTTGTGAGAAGCCATAAACCATCGTCCTCGTGCTCGGGAACTCTTCGATCCGAACCCAGACGGGCGTAAGCAGTGTGCGCATGTGATACCGGCGCGAGGCAGCGAACTCGTCGACAACAGATCACGTCTCGTGCTGCGGTGGATCGCAGGAGGGACCCGACGCTCCGTTCTCGTAGACAGTATCTGCCTCGGTTGAACAAACGCAAGAGCTTCATGGATGGCATGAAACTCGATTTGATTTGACCCAGTCTGTGACTGATCACGTTCGCGACCTTTGACTGTTTGTTTCTGCAGTGTTGTTGATAAGTAGTTAAGGTCTTAACTTGACCAGGCTTATTATGTACTTAACTTAAGATAAGTTGAACCCTTAACATCGGTGTAAAACATAATAAGGCTCTTAATAAGTCTTAATATAGAATTACCTACACTGGCAGCAATTCCCATGAACAGACAACGTCCACGTACCAGCTCGTGGCTTCCAACCACCCTCTCATCTCTTTTGGGGGGAAAGTCTCAAACCCCATTGTGATGGCCTGTTGCGAACGCGTGGTGTTGGAGGAAGCACTGTACATGGAGCTGTTAGCTGCCAAACATGACAATGAAGCACCGGATGCAGGTGCTCTTGAGGGCTCCGGAGATGAATACGCGCCGTAGAAGTTTTCTTGTAATGTTTTGAACCAGTATTGACGCAAATAAACTCATTTGGGACTTGAATACAAATCAGGTAATAAGCCTTATAAAAGACCCTTAAAATAGGCACCCTTAATAACTCTTACCTTGTCCTAAGACCTTAATTTCAGCAGACACCCTTAATAACACCCTTATCTACAACACTGTGTTTCTGCGTATTAGATGCTTAGGGACCACAACATATTTCCAAGCATCCTACAGATGCCGCGCCTAGTTCGGTAACATGTAGCCAGACATGGCTCTGAGATCCGAGCCCCTTGAACACTTCAAGGATCACTTGATCATATCTGAATATTCCATGACGTAATGAAATCACATGACCCTCCGTTCGGATAACTCGTGCCTCGCAAGTTCCCGCACGCCCCACTGCTTTTGCTGTGTCTGCCTAGTGAAGGCGCTGCCGGAGACGCCTGGGGACTTGACCTTTGACTTGTAACATCTCACTGAGGTAGTATCATCAGTTGTCATTCCGGTCTCCTATACTGAGAACGGTTCCGCTCCAGACCCCTCCACTTCACATCGCTTCGCCCACGCCCAGAGCCAACCCAATCGGGACTACGCCATAGGACGCGCTCCTCACACAACACCGCCGGAATCAAAGACGACATTAGGATTCACAAAGAGGTTCCCGCACAGGTGCACTCCTGACTCTGTGGACAAAAACGAAACGCCCGCTTACGCCTTACTTAGGGACCTTTAATGAAATTGCGACGACGCTAACGTGACGAACGTTTTTCACGACCACCGCCATGTCCGCATACACACCATCCCGTCCTTACGATTCGCCACGATCGCCGTACGAAGTAGAGTCGGATACCCGCTCGCACTCGGATTCTGGGAGCCCCGGCGTCCGCGACGGCCGAAGCTTTTATGACAACCAGGGTGCCTACGACCCATACCGTCAGTCGCCCGTCGCTTTCTCTGTTTGCCGGGACTCGAGGCTCATGTCACCTCAACAGCACCACAGGAGTCCAGCGATACGGAATCGTCTGGCGAGCACCAAGACTACCATTATGAGAACTACCACAGCGGGGGAACACAGCTTCCGGAAGCGTACCCCGCGTGGTCCGCCAAACGAGGGATTCCATTGTCGAAGGAGGAAATAGAGGATGTGTTTCTAGATCTGACACAGAAGTTTGGGTTCCAAAGGGATTCGATGCGGAATATGGTGCGTGGAGGAGGTTGATCTTGTTCTCCTGGTGCCTTATAGGCCGCAGTTCGACTTTCTTATGCAGCTTCTCGATAGTCGGGCCTCCCGAATGTCTCCGAACCAAGCTCTGCTCACGGTGCACGCCGACTATATCGGCGGACAACAGGCCAACTACCGCAAATGGTACTTCGCCGCCCAGCTTGATCTGGACGATGTCATCGGGAAGACACAGAACCCGGGTATCAGCCGTCTACGCTCGAAGCGTGCTCCAAACAAGCATGCTGCGCACCAACGATCGTTCAATATCGCGATGGAGCGCTGGCGCCAGGCGATGCACAATATGACTCAGTACGACAGGCTGCGGCAGGTCGCGCTTTATCTGCTGTGCTGGGGAGAGGGCGCGCAATTGCGCTTCGTCCCCGAATGTCTCTGCTTCGTCTTCAAGTGTGCAGATGACTACTACCGCTCGCCGGAATGCTTGAACAGTTCCGAAATCATGCCCGAAGGACTGTATCTGCGATCGGTGGTGAAACCGTTGTACCGATTCATCCGAGATCAGGGCTATGAGCTGGTCGACAATAAGTTTGTGCGACGAGAACGGGACCACGAGGATATCATCGGATATGACGACGTCAACCAGCTGTTTTGGTATCCCGAAGGAATTGCCAAGATTGTGCTAAAAAACACGGTGGGTTTCATTTCCCACTCACTTCCGACAGATCCTGACATTCTCTGTAGCGGCGACTGGTCGATCTCCCTGCCTCAGAGCGATTCCTGGCTTTCGAAAGTATCGACTGGAATCGGGTATTCTTCAAGACTTACTACGAGAAGCGCTCGTTTGGACATCTCCTGGTCAACTTCAATCGTATCTGGGTTATCCACGTGTCCATGTACTATTTCTTCACGGCTTACAACTCGCCGACGGTCTACGCTTTCAATGGTGTGACGACCAGGGCGATGCGATGGAGCTCTGTTGCGTTGGGCGGTGCTGTGGCCACCATGCTCATGATCCTTGCCACTATCGCCGAATTCTGGTACATCCCGTCACAGTGGGTGACCACCTCGCATCTGACCCGGAGGCTCGTTTTCCTGCTTGTAACCTTGGCTCTCACGGCAGCTCCCACCGTCTACGTGGCAATCGATTCCAGAGATGGACATGCCACCCAGCTGGCCCTCATTTTGGGCATCGCCCAGTTCTTCATCAGTGTTGCGGCCGTACTTCTCTTCTCCATCATGCCCTCGGGACGGATGTTCGGCGATCGTGTGGCGGGGAAGTCGCGCAAGTACCTAGCCAGTCAGACGTTTACTGCGAGCTACCCGGCCCTGAAGACGTCGGCTCGAATGGCGTCGATCTTGCTCTGGGTATTGGTCTTCCTGTGCAAATTCGTGGAGTCGTACTTTTTCCTGACGCTTTCGATCAAAGACCCCATCCGGGTGATGGTGGGAATGAAGATTCAAGGCTGCAACGACAAGTACTTTGGGAACAACTTGTGTCGCAACCAGGTTGCGTTCACGCTTACGATCATGTACCTGATGGATCTTGTGCTCTTCTTCCTGGACACGTTCCTCTGGTATGTGATCTGGAACACGGTCTTCAGTATCGCGCGTTCTTTCGCGATCGGGCTATCGATATGGACGCCGTGGACGGACATCTACACGCGGTTGCCCAAGCGAATCTACCTCAAGCTACTGGCCAAAGACGACATGCAGGCAAAGTACCACCCGAAGGTCCTGGTTTCCCAGATCTGGAATGCTATCATCATCTCCATGTACCGCGAGCATCTGCTCTCCATCGAACATGTTCAAAATCTTCTCTACCATCAAGTCGACACCGGCGAGGAAGGCCGGCGGAGTCTCCGGGCGCCTGCTTTCTTCCTCAGCCAGAACGACGGAAAATTCAAGGGCGAGTTCTTCCCGCCAGGAAGCGAAGCAGAGCGCCGCATCTCGTTTTTCGCCCAATCCTTGACGACGACTGTTCCCCAGCCCCTGCCGGTCGATGCTATGCCTACATTCACTGTCCTGACTCCGCATTACAGCGAGAAGGTGCGTTTTCTCTTTGCGGTTGTAGCCTCGTGCTCATTTATTTCTGCCGCAGATTCTGTTGTCACTGCGAGAGATCATTCGTGAGGAAGACCAACAAACGCGGGTCACGTTGCTTGAATACCTGAAGCAATTGCACCACCTCGAATGGGAGAACTTTGTCAAGGACACGATGATCCTCGCCGAGGAAACCGAGATGTTCAATGGCACGAACCCGCTCAATATGAACGAGAAGACCAAGGTGGCCGATCTGCCATTCTATTTCCTCGGATTCAAGACTGCGGCACCGGAGTTCACGCTTCGCACGCGGATCTGGGCGTCGCTGCGAGCGCAAACGCTGTATCGCACGGTATCGGGGATGATGAACTACTCCAAGGCCATCAAGCTGCTCTATCGTGTCGAGAACCCAGAGGTGGTGCAGATGTTTGGGGGGAACACCGATCGGCTGGAGCGTGAGCTGGAGAGCATGGCGCGCCGGAAATTCAAGTTTGTTGTGTCGATGCAGCGATACTCCAAGTTCTCCCCGGAGGAGCAGGAGAATGCCGAGTTCCTGCTGCGGGCGTACCCGGATCTGCAGATTGCCTACCTGGATGAGGAGCCTCCCTCCAAAGAGGGTGCCGAGACGCGCATATTCTCTGTCCTGATCGACGGGCACAGCGAGTTCCTTCCGGAAACCGGACGCCGGAAACCCAAGTTCCGGGTCGAGCTACCAGGGAACCCTATTCTCGGAGACGGCAAATCTGACAACCAGAACCACGCGATCATCTTCTATCGAGGAGAATACCTACAGCTCATCGATGCCAACCAGGACAACTACCTCGAGGAGTGTCTCAAGATCCGCAACGTGCTAGGCGAGTTTGAGGAGTACGCGAGCTCGCACGAGAGCCCGTACGCGGACTGGAACCCCAAGGACTACCACAGACGGACGCCTGTCGCAATCGTCGGCGCGCGCGAGTACATTTTCTCGGAGAACATCGGGATCCTCGGCGACCTTGCTGCCGGGAAGGAGCAGACGTTCGGGACCCTGTCGGCGCGCTCGATGGCCTGGATCGGCGGGAAGCTGCACTACGGGCATCCGGATTTCCTGAACGGGTTGTTCATGAACACCCGCGGCGGTGTGTCGAAGGCGCAGAAGGGCCTGCATCTAAACGAAGATATCTACGCTGGCATGAACGCGTTCGGGAGAGGAGGAAGGATCAAGCATACGGAGTACTATCAGTGCGGAAAGGGGCGTGATCTTGGGTTCGGGACGATCCTCAACTTCTCGACGAAGATCGGGACTGGGATGGGCGAGCAGATGCTCAGTCGCGAGTACTACTACCTCGGGACGCAGCTCCCGATCGACCGGTTCTTGACGTTTTACTATGGCCATCCGGGATTCCACATCAACAACATGCTTGTCATTCTGTCTGTGCAGATCTTCATTCTGACGAGTGAGTGTTGCGTAATGCAAGCAGGAGATGGGTGTCGCTGACGTTCCTTGCCAGTGCTGTTCCTCGGGACGCTCAATTCGTCGGTGACGATCTGCCAGTACAATTCTGTGGGCCAGCTGGTCCGGGGCATGTCTGGTTGCTACAATCTGAGTCCTGTCTTTGACTGGATCCACCGCTGCATCTTCAGTCTGCTGCTCGTCTTCATGATTGCGTTCCTGCCGTTGTTCTTGCAAGGTGCGCAGTGCTCGATAGCGCGCATATATCGATACTGACGGGCGCGTAGAACTGATTGAGCGTGGGACGTGGAAGGCGGTGCTGCGACTGGGCAAACAGTTTGGGTCGTTCTCGCCGTTCTTCGAGATTTTCTCGACGCAGATCTACACGCATTCGATTCTGAGCAATTTGACGTTTGGCGGGGCTCGATACATTGCCACGGGGCGTGGATTTGCGACTGCGCGGATCAACTTCAGCATCCTGTTCTCGCGGTTTGCGGGCCCGAGCATCTATCTAGGCATCCGCACGCTGCTGATGCTGCTGTATGTGTCGCTGACGCTGTGGACGCCGTATCTGATCTACTTCTGGATCTCGATCACGGCGCTGTGTCTGGCACCGTTCATGTTCAACCCGCACCAGTTTGTCATTGGCGACTTCTTGGTCGACTACCGGGACTTTTTGCGGTGGATGTGCCGGGGTAATACGAAGACGCATGCGAACTCGTGGATTGGATACTGCCGTCTCAGCCGGACGACGATCACGGGCTACAAAAAGAAGAGACTCGGGCATCCGTCGGAGAAGCTCTCTGGAGACGTGCCTCGCGCCAGCTGGCGGGCGGTTTTGTTTTCGGAGATTGCGTTCCCTATAGTGATGGCCGTGGTGATGGTAATTGCCTATATGTTCGTCAAGGCGTTCCCGGACAAGAACGGGCAGTACTCGGCCAGTCCGTTGATCAGAATCGCCGTTGTGTCGTTAGGCCCTATCGTGTGGAATGCGGCGGTGCTGCTCGCGCTGTTCTTCCTGTCGATGTTCCTCGGCCCCATGCTGGACCGGCCGTTCCCGATGTTCGGAGCGTGGATGGCGTTCATTGCCCACATCTTCGGTGCCATTGGCACGATCGGCTTCCTCGAGTTCTTGGTGCGTCGATTTTGCAGAGTATGGTCCGCGTTGGCTGACTTTGCGCGCAGTGGTACCTGGAGCTGTGGAACGTCTCGCACGCTGTTCTCGGGCTGATTACGGTGATCGCCGTTCAGCGCGCCATCCACAAGGTGTGCGTGGCCGTGTTTTTGTCGCGCGAATTCAAGCACGACGAGACGAACCGGGCGTGGTGGTCGGGTAAATGGTACGGGCGGGGGCTCGGGGCACATGCGATGTCGCAGCCGTTGCGCGAGTTTTTGGTTAAGAACATCGAGCTCTCGCTGTGGGTGTCGGACCTCATCATCGGGCATCTGCTGCTCTTCATGCTCACGCCGCCGATGCTCATCCCGTACTTTGATCGGATCCATGCTACGTGTCTATGTGAGTTTTGTTCTTAGTTTCTTTTTACACCCTGGTGCACGGGCTGATCTGTGATAGTCTGGCTCCGGCCCTCGCAACAAATCCGCGCTCCCATTTGGCGCCAGGGCCAGAAGAAAATGCGGCACTGGATCAAACTGACGTATGGCATGATCTACATGTTTTCGATCATTGTGTTTGTCGCGCTTGTTGCCGTTCGTGAGTCTGATGGTCTCTTGTCTCCATCTTCCGAGCGCTGAATGTTTCGTTTTCCAGCCATCATTTTCGAGACGAGGATACACACGAGTTGTAGGATTTGTCAGAGCATCTAAACGGACCTTTCACTACACTATTTATGACCTGTCATGCCATTTGTATCCACGACTCAATGCACACATATCATACAGCAATCTGAGGGCGGAGAAGATGACGCATAGTCCTCGTGATCGACACCGGAGACGAGACAGTGCTCGACCGTCGGAACGAGCGATTGATCGGTCATCTGATGTGATGATGGGATAGGCGGTCACGCTGCAAACTACACAGTTAGGCAGCACGTGCCCCACCCTTGTTTTCTTCGCAGCTGAAAGGTCTCGCAATCGGCGCGACGCTGCTCACTAATTCCTTTCTAGCATGAAGCTCAACATCGCCAGTACGAGCCTCCGATATCGGGTTCCATCTGCCGTGCTGATCATCGTCCCACAGACCCCGCAACGGGGCAACAAAAGCTGCTCGACCTGGATGACGAGCGTAAATAGTACGCACTCCACCGTCTCTTCCTCTCCGCGTCGTATTCATACGTCACTCCCCAGCCGCCACTTTTACGACAAAAAGATCGCCCAGGAGGTCCCCGCCGACAACATCGGTTCAGAGTGGGCTGGCTACGTGCTGCGCATCACGGGCGGAAACGACAAGCAGGGCTTCCCGATGAAGCAGGGTGTGCTCCTACCCTACCGTGTGCGCCTCCTGCTCGGTGACGGCCACTCGTGCTACCGCCCGCGCCGCACGGGTGAGCGCAAGCGCAAATCCGTGCGTGGGTGCATTGTTGGGCCCGACATCGCCGTGCTGTCGCTCGTGCTCGTGAAGCAGGGCGAGTCCGAGATCGCGGGGCTGACGGACAATGTGCTGCCCAAGCGCCTCGGGCCGAAGCGTGCGACTAAGATCAAGCGCTTCTTCAACCTCGGCAAGGAGGACGACGTCAGGAAGTACGTCGTCAGGAGGGAGGTCAAGTCGAAGAAGGAGGGCGCCAAGCCGTACACCAAGGCGTGCGTCGTTTCGCTCATCTGGCGATCTGGATCGATGGGCTGACACCACACGATTCTATGCAGGCCCAAGATCCAGCGTCTCGTCACACCGGAGCGCCTGCAGCGCCGCCGCCACCTCTCCTCGCTCGTTCGCCGCAAACGGGTCGTCCAGAAGGAGCAAAAGACGGAGTACGACGCCCTCCTCGCCAAGCGTGTCGCGGAGAAGAAGGCCAAGGTCGCCGCTATCAAAGCCGCTCACCACAAGTACGTGTGAGCTCGTCCTATTTTAGGATTCGACTCTGATCGTATTCGCAGGACCGCATAACCAGTGTGCTGCGTTGGTTTGGTATCGGACATCCCCGCGGATGCAGCAGACAGGCGCTGGGTAGCTACGCGTGTATTACTGTTGACGCGGTCAGGTTATGCTATGTTGTGTCCTAGGCCCTATTATGATGCATGCTCTCTTTCTTTCTTTCTGTCTTCCGGGTGTCTGAACGTCGTTACACGGATCCATCTGCTCGGTAGACCGGCTTTGCTCGGAATCGGACCATCATTTGATTACTGGAATCTACTCTGGTAATACCAGTGATGGGAACGCGTGCTTTGGCCGGGACATCCAGAACAATCCAGGTTTTGGTTGAGATCCAAGCACATGAGCAGTCGACAACTGTCGCTTTGTCACTACGTCCGAATAAGGAACAGGTGGCAGCGGGGTTATGATTAAAAGCTCCGGACACAGCAAGTAATTACGAGGTTGCTACGATACACGGATTAAAGCAGAGCAAGTCGTATGTAGTGGAGTAAGTGGGCGCTGAAAGCAGAAGAGCAAGAAAGCATTAGAAGCAGGGTTGCGTAGATTAGTGATCTGTCGTCGTCATCAAGAGTCTTCTTCGGATCGCGCGTCGTGGTATCGTTTTTTCATTGATCGCGTCGTATGAGGGATGGGTGAATGTGCGTGTGCGTGCGTACATTATCGTCTCAAGCGCCTGGCGTCGGCCACGACCTTGTACACCAGCTGCACGAAATCGACGAGCTTGGCGTCGCGTGGGGCGAACGCCAGCACGTTCTTCCACAAGCCGCGCACGTAGTCGAGGTACCAGTCGAACTGAGCCTCGGGCAGGCGGCTGAGCACGCCCGCCATCGCCGCGGCGTTGGGGAACTCGCCGATGACCTCCGGAGGCAGCACGCGCGCGGCGAGCTGGTTCCGGTCCGTCTCGAGCCCGAGGCCGAAGAGGAAGAGGAGCGGCACGGAGTGGATGTGCGGCGCGTGCACGGACACGACGGGTAGGGTGATGTGCTGCGGCGTGGCGACCGCGGCGAGGCCCGGGTGCGGGACCGCGCCGGCGTTCTCGAACGCGCCGTGGTACATGGACGCGTCGATAGGGACCATGAGCGGCGGGGCGTTGGGGATCGCGCTGTCTTCCGGCGGGAAGATCGCGAGGACGTGGGTTGGCAGCCGGATGGCTGGGGAGATGAGGTGCACAGAGAAGGTGGGCGCCAGGGGCGTGCTCAGCGGGAAAACCGCTTTGGCCAGGGAGAAGTGATGGCACAGCGCGCTGTGTGCGTAGTACATATATAATCAGGCGCAAGATCGCGACGGGCGATTGAGATACGTACTCCAGGGGAGGCTCGTCTTGAAGGAAATGTCTGTTCAGCATTGTGGTCGTTTCGTACGTCGGTCGGTTATTAATGAGTGGTGTGTAAAGAGCGAATAGTCTGTGCACCAGTGTCAGATATGATGAACGAGCGCGGACGACTCCGAACAGCAGCATACTACGGGCGAAAAGGGCTGTCGGAGGTGTTGGCGGCGTCAAGTACAGTGCATGCTTGACCGAGACAAGCCTGGTGGCTCTGGACAAGAGTGACCGTCCAGAAAAATCCGGCCGCCCAAATAGACAGGAGAAATAACCCCATCTGGGTGTGTCATCGGGATCTCGCTCAGTCATTTTCCAATTCGCGCGGTCGAGTCCGTCTCCACGACCTGATCTCTCCCAGGATGGCTTCTGCTCCGGTGGGTACGCCTTACTTGCGGGCCTAAAGCTGCCTAAACGGTCGCAAGCTTATTTTGTTCTGAAGATTGTCATCACCCAAAGCTAGACCTGCTCTTTCTCAACAACGGCAGCAGCTAGGAGCATGAATCTTTGTCGCCTAGTGCAAAGGCCGGAGTTTCTTCAGTACAAAGCGTGTAGGCAAGCCAGCCGCGACGTCGTTGAGCAGAGAATGAGT
This sequence comes from Mycena citricolor, assembly GCA_963692855.1. Classification (NCBI taxonomy): domain Eukaryota; kingdom Fungi; phylum Basidiomycota; class Agaricomycetes; order Agaricales; family Mycenaceae; genus Mycena; species Mycena citricolor. The sequence continues at coordinate 1,983,031 of CAVNYO010000421.1, read as the reverse complement.
CACAGCGTCTTATGGCGTCACGTCATCTGTCTTAGACCACCCGGCCGACTGCTTATACTGAGGTGTTGACAAAACCGTTGGAAGATGCTCCAACAACAGAAAATATGGTGTTGGGGAAGAGCCTCGTGCTTCTCGCTACGGCCGTCGTTCACACCAGGCAGGATCATTCAAACAAGCACACAATGTTCCTCCACTTGAAATATATGAATGCGAATGTATGGAATTTCCTCTCTTGAATACGACTGCTCGTCTCTGCTCTTCCGATGTAAATGTCAAATTGCCGATTCTGGACAGCACAACGACTAAATATGCGACTGTCGCATCATATATTCAGAATTTGAACATTTCGACCAAGTTGCGCTTAGACCTGACAGCGCCGAGGAACTTCCTGGCGGTAGCGGCGGAGATTGCCGCGGTTGTTGAGTACACTTCGCATGAGGTTCTACGACTACAGATCGTCATCGCGCCTCGCACTCAGTTAAGATTAGTTTGAGAGTCGTCGTCGTCGGCTCCGAAATGCATTCAAGCAACCGGTGCCGAGCACACCTCCGGTGTGTTACAGCAACGGCTTCCAGTACGCCTGTCATAGGAGCCGGGAAATCCGGAAGATTCGCGTGCTCGGCCGCGGTGGAGTTAGCTGTGGCGACGACACCGCTTCAGATGAAGGACGTCGCGCGATTGTGGAGATGAAGCGAGAGCAAATATGTTACATAGACTCTCCCAGGACAAATTCAGATTCGTACCGACGCTAACTGCGCCGGTAGGGACAGCGCGTGAGATTCGCTGCGGTTACAAGGTGTATAGAAGCCTTACACCAGTTCCTGTAGACCCTGGCCCGTACAGCTTTGGAGTTGGACATCTTGAGATCGAACTCGAATGAATCAAACGCCATACATCGCTTGCGCATTCGCCCTCGCCACCGCCATCACCCGGGTGGCATCCCAGCCTTCGCTTTCTGCCCCGGCTTCTCCTCCCGGTAACAGATCGGCCACGAAACTAGCCGTCCAAGGAACCATCCCAGAGTGACAGAACGGCAGCTTCTTGCCCTTGCCTTCGGCTGTCGCGAATGCCGGTGCGGTGTAGATGGGTGCGGGAACCATGTACGGCGCGTCCGTCTCCAGCAGGATACGTAATCGGGGGGAACCCACACCCTCAAACATGTTGCGGACCGTCGTGGACGTGTCCGCATTCGAGGTATAAGAAATGACACCTTAGCAAAGCTGGATCAGGGAACCGCGCCAGACCTCAGAACCCTTCTTACCCGTGATGCCGACGTAAAGATTCGGGAACCAGTCTAGGAGTCTTTGTGCAAATGCAGGCGAGTCGGTGAAGCAGTGGATGTGAATCTGGAACAATGTGGACCTCACAATCTCGAAGCTACGGGTTCGTCGAAACTGACCTTGTGGTCCTTGGGCACCTCCGCTTTCAGTATTCGTTCTGTATCTTCATCTGCTTCGCGAGTGTGTATCGTTAACGGCTTGTTGAGTTTGACTGCGCGTCTCAGTTGCCGGGTAAACACTTCTTGCTGGACGTCCCGGGGCGAGTTATCATAGTGGTAATCCAATCCCATCTCGCCCCAGCCGACGCAACGCGGGTGCTTCATCGCCTCTAGTCTACGACGGAGTCAGAGGGATTGATGATGCAGCGCAACAAATGGAAGGGAAGGGAAGGACGTACATATCAGCCTCGATCTCATCGTTGTACAGCTTGGCTTCGTGTGGATGCACACCCATGACGAACCAGTAGCCCACCCCACCCCACAGATCGCGCCTCTGCTCCTCAGTAACCGCCGAATCCGCGAACTCCCTCCATGAACGCTGCACCGGGGCCTCGCACCACACGTCCACGATCTGCTGGACGCCTGCAGGCGCATAAAGCCCCCGCACGAACTCGTGCACCGTCGTGAATTCGCCCGCGGGATATTTGTGGCGGTAGACTTCGAAAGTGGAGGCGAGGTGTGTGTGTGTGTCCACGATGGGCGCGCTGTTGGCTTGGGGATGGACGAGCCGGAAGAGCGACTCCGGGATGACTTTGGATTTCTTGCCCATTTTGCGGGTGGACGCGTGGAGTGCTGTGGTGGAGTGGGTAAAGGAGCGGTAGACGGGATGGGGTATTTGATTAAGAACGATATGAACTCTTGGCCTCAGGAGCATGAGTCGCGTCGGACGCGAAAACACAAATTGACTCCGAGAGGACCGAAGTGATGGTAGTGGCACATGATCAGCATCACAGATCAATCGCGCTCACGTGCTTTGAGTATGCTCTACAACCATCCTCCCCCGGCCATAGCAGAGGGATCCGTCCTGCCTTTTTCAAGAATTCCACCTCCCAAGACATTCTGAAGGATCTAGTGCGGCTCGTTCCCCCAAAATATCATTGAGTGTCTTTGTCCTGACCTCAATCCCGGGTGGGTGGCACTGTTCCTCGAAACACGCTGATCTGATGCTCTCGAAGCTTTAAACGGAGGCTTCCCATGAACCTTCAAAGAAATGGAAAGGGGGGCCTAATACTTCCGACATAGAAGTCTTGTTCCTGCTTTCTTCTTACTGGATCTACGCCGGACCCTTGGGATTCAGCTACTCTGTTGATAGAGAAGGAGCTGGCCGCCGGCAGTCCCGGATTGAGACCAGTGACTCCTTTGTATAAACTCAGGATGCGAGGCTCACCAGTCTATTGGGTGTATGAGAGATGCTCAACCGCTTCGGGTGTCTTTGTCCTTTGTTCTCGCAGCGGTGATGACCTAACCGTTTCTGATGCGGGTAAGTGTCAGTGAAAATATACTCTCAAACTCTTCCTCTTCTATGCTCGCTATTGGGCTTCTGTAGCATGTCCGAGCCTTGTTGGGACATCTGGATGTGTTGCTTCCGCCCTCGGCTGACAGCAGCTACCATATCAAGCAAGTCCGAAGCGAGACAGAATTGCCTCTTTGGGTCATACACTTTGGTAAAATAAATGTCTTATATGGCAACTTTACGACAATGCGGATTGGTGATTGTACTGAAGGCGGATTGCTCGCTTTCGCTGCCTCCAAACGCTTCCTTATAAAGACTTGACTGACGAAAAGACATGTCCACCCAAGTCCGCCGCCCGCCTTAGCATTCCGCGCCTCGACTTTCGCAACTCCTAAAATTGCTCCAATGCCTGCATCCACTTCTCTTTTCTCCGCCACTACCGGCTCAAAGAAGACCTCGTCCTCCCGCTCGCACACGACCAAAGAGCAACGTGCCACATACGCTCTGCGCGTCATCCAAAAACGCAGCTCCGACGCCGCCCCACGCACACCCCTTGCCGTCACATACGACGCTTCGGTCAACATTGATCCCAAAGTCGCCAGCACTTCGAAGCTTATGCTGCCGGCCAAGTTGATGCGCCCCACTACCGGGCACTGCGATATTGAGGAGAATCTGGCCATACACTACCCTGAGCTCAGTGGTGTCCCTCTCGAATACATCCAGGACAGCATTTCCCGCTCTGCGTACGTTTTTCCCCTTAGAAATGATCTCCCCTCCGAGTCTCATCTCCATCTGCAGTTGCTGTGAAGCTATCAAAGCAGCTAAAGTGGCCCCCTTCAACTCCAAGGCCCTGCCAAAAGCGCTCACCATCTCTGTGAATGACGAAGTCGCCGCCGCCTGCCCAACACACATGCTGGCCGTCCACGGCGGCATCCCATCGTCCCACCGCGCCTCGGCGTTGTCCTCAAAGAAGCTTGCAGAGAAAGCGCCATCCTGCGCCGTGGGCATTTACCCCATCCACCACCTCCTCTTCGCCTCCCACTGCGCGCGCTTCCCGACCGCGATCCCGCTCTCGCAGCCGCTCGACTCCGTCGACGACCAGGGCGACACGTCCGTCCCAGTGGCCGCCCTGCGCGTGCCCTCGCCGGAGACCTTCAGCCTGCTGCACGGGTACCTCTACACCCGCAGCGCCGCGCGCATCGCGGTGCTGCTGTCCCCGCCGTGCGGCGCAGACTGGCTGCAGCTTGCACAGCACGCGAAGCAGGTGCACGGGCTGTGGGCCAATGCGTACTCGCTCGGCGTCGTTGACGAGCAGCTTTACAACGCGCTAGATCTGGCATGGGCTCGCACGCTGGGTGCGATGCGGGCGTGCCAGTAGACCGGTTCCTTTTTGCTCCCGTTGGGCATCCCTTATCATTATTTCTATTCTTGCATTGCATCGCATGGTCTCTGAACACCACCAATACATTACAATACATATGTGTATGATTATGTACCAAACTTGTAGTCTTTCTGCACATGAAGTGTTTTGTCTCAACCGGCTCGAACGGAGATAGTTTCTAAATCAGAATCTTCCGACCAGTCCGCGGTTCTCATCGAGGCATATTCTCCGTAAGTAGCAACTATGATACACTTGGGAATCTTTACACTGCGTGGCATGTAGAGTAGGATAGGTAGGTGAGGAGGTTAGTAGCGGGTATACAGTAAGTACATCGGCCAACACGAAGGGTCCTGGGAAGATGCGAACGAACGAGCGGCCCGCCATCAGTAAGCAATGAAGTGATACATTCGTTGACTGATCACTCGCAGCGTACACATCAAGTCGGTGGCGTCAATATCTTCCGCAGATCCATTTCGATATCGTCCTCCTCCAGCCCGATGCGCGTGCCCTCAACTGAGGTTCGCTGGCTCTCAGCTCCTTCGGTCGACGCTGGCACGAGCACGACCTTGGAGTACCCCCCGTTCAGCAGAGCCGGCGGCGCACTCTGCGAAGCTGCTGGGAACCCCGGGGTCGTTGCGGAGTCCGGGATCCCCCCCTCGGCATAGGGGGCCGACGATGCGTGTCGGCCTGACGGCCTGTCGGAGTCCAGAGCCTGATACGTCCGTACGTTGGGCCGCGGAGGTGCGTGGTCCTCGTCGTCCCCAGTTTCCATGAAACTCAGCTCAACGCGGCCCACGGTGGTCGGATGGTCGAGCGCCGAAGACGGGAGCGAGCGGATGTTGATCATCATGCGAGACACGGCGATGCACGAGATGGCAGATGTGGGCCTAGACTCGGCGGTCAGCGAGTGGCACGGAGAAATGGGGCAGATTTGTACGTACCCGAGTAGCACAGCGCGAAAGTACGCAGAGAAGTCGAACTCGTAGATGATGACGTTCGTGAGCGAAAAGGCTGCAGACAGACATGGATAGATTAGTACACTGTTTGTTCCTGGGTGTTGGCAGCAACTGACTGAATATGAAGAGGAAGTAGACAAGCGAGTCGCGCGCGAGCACATCTAGCCTGGACGCCTGTCAGTCTCCGCACAGCACCAGAAGGTCAGCAGGCCATACGTGTCGTTGCCACCAGTTCCGAAGCTCCCGAGTATTCCCCACTGTCCGGCTTTCCTTCCGCCTAATTTCCACCGAGGCACCACCTTCGCCAGAGTGATCAATAGCATGATGACTGGATGCAAAAGTCAATTAGAGAGCAGACTGGCAGTGCCGACACGCACACTCAAAGCAGACAGGGGCGATCCAGGTCCCACTTGCATACATCTTCAATAAATAGCCCGACCGCGAGTGGAGACCACAACTGAGCGGTGCAGGCTGAGCAATGCCCTGAGTATCTGCTGTTGCCACAATTATACAAGCTGCCATGACGAGACATTCCACTGAAGAGCGTCAAAACGCGAACGATATGGGGAGATAGTTCGACGTACGGGTATAGAGAATAGTCAGAATCCACCACATAAACCGAGAATTATTATCTGCGTCAGTGAGCTATAGGAAAATCTTGTTGACGAAAACGATGGCACGCACAAATAGCCCAGACGCGAATGACCACCAGCCCCTGCGCCGCGATGATGGCCAGCCTGAGAGGAATCATCTGCCAGTACGAGTAGATGCGACAGAACTCGGGGCTGGTGCCGGGGAAGTCCGCGAGGATCCACAGCGCGATGAGGATCCCGCGGATAAAGTAGCGGTTGAGCATGAAGAGAATTTTGGGGAGCCGCCACTTGAGGGACCACACGCGCGCGATCTCATCGTCGAGCGTCGTCAGCAGCTCGTAGACCAGCAGCGTCGCGACAGCATCTGCGTGCGCCCGCGTGAGCAGCGCCCAGGCGTGATCTCGGGTCCACTCACAATTGATGTAGTTCTGGATGAGGGTGTTGCTGACATAGGCGCGCGCGACTTCGGGGGTGTAGTAGCTGGGTGGGTACGAGGCGGCGGGGCCGGGCATCCGATGTGGTCCGCGTAGGCCTCGTATTCGTTGTCGTCGGCGTCTTCGTCTTCGTCTTCGTCTTCGTCTTCCGTCTTCGTCCCCTTATCCAAGATCCGTGTGTCCAGTGGCGTGCGCGTCGTCAGGCTCCGAAGCGGAGCATCAGCCACAGCGGGCAGGCAGACGAAGTGGGGGGTAGAAGAAGTAAGGAAGAAGGCAGGAAAGATAAGGCTTTGGCGTTGACAGTAGTGTATACATGGCGCATGCTGCACTGGACCGGCCGTCCACATTGCGCAAGCGGTGCCTGCCCAAATGGTGCATCAACTCTCACGTTGATTCACACGTCAATCACGGAACTTTTCACCGGAGATTGCCGCTCGGTGTTTGTCCATTCATGATTTCAGGGCCAGGCACAAGTCGCGTGAGCCTCTGTTGGGTTCTTTTTTTTCTACATGCACCAGTTATTCATGAATGGATAATCCACAGAGACGCACTCCACTTCTGTAACTAATCGCTGATGAAGAAAGATGGGATCCCCACCTGATGCTAATGATAGTACAACTGTAACGTTGCGGCTTGATAGATGGATAGATCTCGCTAGCTTTTGATGAGATTTGCTACACCCAGTTCATGCCATGCTAGGCCTATTGAGTCCATGTCTTCTGAGAATCTCCGGAACCTGCCTGGGAGAACGATATTTCGGACACTCTAATTGCGTCCATGAGTTACCAGCTATGTGCTTCGCCCTAATTCGGTTTAGTAGTTCACGGCGATCACAGTCTCGGAAGCCAGTGGGGCATCCAACGACCCCGCCGGACCTGGATCACTGCGAGAACCACTGAGATCGACGGGCTGGATCCGGGGCTCGTATCGATTAGTTGCCAGTGCAGACTCGGATGAACTGGGAGACCCAGGCATGAAACTGCCGTCTCAGCTAGCAGTGTGCGTTTCTTCACTCCCGGTTTGCCCGAACAACTTCCAGTACACTGCCGACGCTCCGGACGCAGTGAGGGGCTCAACCAAACTTCCAGTGGCTCTTCCATTGACCCCGACCGATTTCATTACCGCACTTATCTTACTGGACTGGTCGCGAAAGCTCGAATGGTAGCAAACTGTATTAGCTCGCGAAATTACGTCCAGGCTGAAAAATTTCGTCGAGTCAGTCTAAGTTTTTCAGGCATATACACATTCTATTTGGCTTGCCTGTGCGCCAAAGCGCCCTTCCATTCGAGTCAACTGGACGTTCAATACCGAACATTGAGGAAAGTGGCGTGGATCTTATCTAATCGCACTATCTCGTCCGAGTCCCCCCTTTTTGTATCCCTGGTAGTCTGCCCCGATCTGGTTGCCTGTGGTTACTCTGGCAATATATTTTTAGGGTGATAACATGGCAAACGCGCCACCAACTATTACCGTAGATGACTGTCTCTTAGTGCACACCGGGGAGCTACCGGGGGCGCACGATGATCTTACGACATTTTCATGATGATATTACGTGGTGTGTCGGGGCTTCGGAACTAAGAAATTGACCCGGAGACTACGGTATACATTCCTCGACTTTTATTATCTGATAACGCACACATTAGGCGCATTGGTTCTGCGTCCGGGTTCGACAGCCACAGGGGACGCAGATATTCAAAGTACGATCGTAGTACTAGTGTCCTGACTCCTGACAATATGCGCTTTCCAAGAAAACTCGTAGGAAGAAAATACACAAGCCAAGCGGGCCAAGCGTTTTGTTCGTAGCTGTGCCATCTCAATGAGCATTATGTAACCGGCAACCAATATTTGACTGCGGCCGCAGAATGCGTTGTCTACGATCGTATACATCGTATTGAAGATCTGACTTGGTTACTGGCATACCTCACACAGGGCTACACGGCGTCAAGTCTGCTCGAACAAAGAAGCAACCTATAGTAGACAATGACCTTCAACGACCCCTGCCTAGAAGTCGCAGGGCCATTTCTTCGTCATCTTCCAAAGTATGTGATGTCTTGCTGCGTTTTACCGGAGGCTGCGGGATCTCATCGACATCCTCCGACTCGGATGGCAGATCAAAGTCGGGTGAGACGTAGCCATCATCCTCGTCGCCGAGCGGCGCTAACACGGCATGACCACCACCGGACTCTTCCGCCTGCATCTCCGCCTCCCGTTCCTTGCGTTTCCGCTTCTTCTCGCGCTTCTTCTCCCGGGCCTCCTCCTTGTCCACAACATTTGTCGTCTGCATCTTGCTCCGCTCTCCTTCGGCAAACTGGCGCCCGGCCTCGACGACACCGTCCAAGCCACCCTTACCTTTCATCCAGCGCGTGGCCTCCTCCATCTCGTACAGCTCATGCGGATTGCCTTCGTCGTCGAAGATCAGCTTTTGCGGCAGGCCACCCTCCAGGATGGTCCGCTTTGCCTTGCCCATCTTTTGCCTGCGCTTTGACAATTCGGGTGTTTCCTCGTTCATCTCGGGGATATCGTGGTTAGCGCGCTTGAGCGTTATGAAATCGTCTCCGTCATCGTCACCGTCTCCGTCCAGCAGCTTCGAGTAGTGCTCGGACAGGACATTCTGGTTCTTGCGCTCAAACATGCGGTCGTACTTCGTGCGCACCACAGGCTGTAAATGTTTTGAGCTACTTGCCAAAGGATACTGATGGCACCGTCTGACCTTGACTGTCGCTTCTTCCTCGCTCGAGTCGTCCGAATCGAAGCCCACCGCCTGCTCATCGCGCGACTGATTCTTCTTCTGTTTGGCCACCTCTTTGCTTAAAAACTTGATCTTCGGAGCACCCGGTAAGCCCAACGATTCGGCGAATCTCTCCGCAGGCAGTTCAGTCAACTTGAAGATCGATTTGTCCTTGTGAAGATGGACCGAGCGCAGATACGAGACGAACGCCTATGTGCGACTGTGGTCAGACTCGGGGTGAGAAGCAGTGGCTCGATAGACATACCCTCTGCCCCAGATACTTGATCTCCGGATCCTGGAAGGCAAGGTTCTGGAGTTGATTCTCGATGCTCTGGACCTTGCTCATTTTGGCCTTGATTCGCTCCACCTCGATGCCTCTTTTGTTTAGAGCAGCCTTCATACCTTCCTCCTCGCTCGGCATCAGGAAGAGCAGAGCCTTTCCCTTGCTCTGATACCGCGCGGTACGCCCAACCCGGTGAATGTACGTCTCGGCGTCTTCAGGCGCATCGACCTGCACCACCCAGTCGACCGCAGGGAAGTCCAATCCGCGCGCTGCGATGTCCGTCGCGAAGAGCACCGCATGCTTGGCCGTCGTGAATTTAGTGTACATCTCCAGCCGGGCGGTCTGCTTCATCTTTCCGTGAATGTTCAGCAGCGAGAGACCGGGGTGCATCTTGCAGAACGTCTCGAAGACAAATCTGACTTGCTTGCAGCTTGAGAGAAAGACAAGCGTTTTGGATTGGAGATGGGTTTTGATGAAGCCCCACAAGACCGAGAGCTTCTGATCGAGGGGGCAAAGTAGGTAGTGCTGCTCGAGTCCAGCTGGGATAGCCGAAGCGTCGTCGTCGTCCCCTTCAGCTTCAAATGACTTGATGCCAATCTGGACGGGAGATTTCAAGCTGAGCCGGGCCAGGTCGCTGACCGAATCGGTTTGCGTCGCAGAGAAAAGAAGAGTCTGCCGCGTTTTGGGGAGGTGACCGAGAAGCGCAGATAGCGTGCGCGCGAAGCCCATGTCGAGTATCCGATCGGCCTCGTCGAGGACTAGTATATATAATATCAGAGAGCGACGAAATGGAACATATAGAAGGCGCTACGCACCGAGAACCTGGAGGTTGTCCGCCTCGAACCCGACCGTCTGATCCATGTGCTGGAGCAGTCGTCCTGGGGTGGCGACCAGAATGTTCATCCGCGACAGTCGGTCCCGCTCATCCTTCAGGTTCTTCCCTCCAATAACCAGTCCCGCAGAGAACGTGTGGTATCCGCCGATGGAGCGAAGCACCTCGAAGATCTGGATTGCCTGTGCCGATGTCAGTGCAACAACCCTTGGAAGATGAAATCATCTTGAAATACCCACCAGTTCCCGCGTAGGAGATATTATCAGCGCCCCAAGCCCATCTGACGGGCCCCACTTCTGCCGATACAGCGTCTCAAGGACGGGGACGAGAAACGATAGGGTCTTTCCACTCCCCGTCCGCGCGGCGCCGAGAACGTCCTTTCCCTTCAGCGACACCGGAAGACTTCGGGCTTGTATGTCAGTCATGTTGACGAAAAAAGCTTTCTTGAGGCCTGTGCGAGGGGTGAATTAGGCTCTGATCAAGGCGCTCGTGTGCATAGGCGCACCTCGCTTGGTTGCATCAGAAATGGGAAGCTCAGCGAATCCTTTGAGATCTGTAGGGGGTTCCTGGCGAAAGGCGAGAAACCGACGTCAGACAGAAAGGTCGGCAGGGCAATCGGAACGCTATACTCACATAAGCCTGGACTGTGCGCTCCAATTCTTCGATACGCTGCTTCTCCGATTGCCTTTTGGCACGAACTGAGTTAATGGGGCGGGTAGGCTTTTTTGTTTTCTTCTTGTGACCAGTGAGTCGAGAGGGACCAGCGACGGGATTCGAAGCAGCCATTCTCTCGAAAAAGTAGCAGTGATAGACGAGCTCGGGGGTTGCCGCGATACAAAGGAGGCCAAGCACCGACTGCAATCCAGATCAACGGCTTGTCGTGAGCAACAGCTGATTTTGTCATTCGCTGTGAATACTCTACTGACGACAGGAGAGTACGGGTATAGGTGATTCATATAGAATGTCACAAGATGAGTATACCATTCATTCGCTCGTCTAGCAGAGTGAGTTTAGACCCTTCAAGGAGAGGAATCTTCTCTGCTTCAGAACATGCAAAAGCCCAGGTATGCAGAAGGCTGCGGATCTCCATCGAAAACTGTGCATCGTGGTAGATCTTAATGTGATCCATAGCAGTGAGCGCCGTGGCATGCTTGACCAGGCCTTGGTGCATCGAAGCATCGCGGTCTTCATCGTCGGGATCTTCGTCGCGGTCTGACGCGCTGACGGGCTGGCCGAACCCTCCTAGCCACGACGCAGACTGGCTGCGAGTTTGTGTGTAATCGCCCCCATAGATTTGTGTGATATGGAAGGATAGACCGTATCCACCGAACGACTTCCTGCTGCGGTTGGCCTTTAGAAAGTCCCAGAAGGCTTGAACAGAGGCGATAGTCCAGTGCAACTGATTTCTCTCTTGGTCATGGATCGCTTCTGGAGGGTCTCGGAGTACGACTGCAGTCGAAGCATGCAGCCAAGGAGGCTCACCACGAATTGGAATAAGCCAACTCCGACGAGTATAAGGCAGCGGAGCAGGGAGAGGAAGGGCGTACGGTGGGATTGCAATGGGTTCTGATTTGATGTAGGTAGGATAACGACTCGTAGTGAGTGCTGTATGAGTTGAAGGATACATATGCGGCTGAGAAGGGAGCATCAGTGGAAGCCAGGGGTCGCTGCAGGCAAAAACGCACTCGAGGTATACAATTCCGCAGAGAAGAGACGTCCAGCTTTCTTCGCTTAGCATCAAATGGTTCGATGAGTGGCGAATTGGATCGTTTTTGAGATGGAGCTATCATCGCTTGCAAGAGATCGGTATTCTCAAACGGCTCGAGCTCATCTATGCAGAAGAGTTCGTCCATTTGCACTTCGGTGTCCCAGTCAGGCAGTGCTCTCGAGGCGTGATTGCGTTCTGAGGAAACCATTGGTGGAGGATAAGAGAGTTCATAACAGTCTAATCTTGGTGAGTGGTCTTTGGGCGGACTTGGATCCGGTCTCACTGTTCGCAATGCGCAATGCGCGAGATGTGTTAGAAGGTGTGCGCCATGAGACAATGTGACCTGCAGCAGAACGCGCGCGTAGAATGAGATCAAATTCAGATTCAGTGTAATCTCCAAAAGTGTATTCCTCGACGACGATGGGTCTTGCGTAGGTCAAGCCCAGGGGGAGTTGAGACGGTGTCCGAAACATGGGTTGGCCCCCCATCACTGCGGACAAATCACAAGGCCCAACAACCGCGTCGCGCGGACACGTGACAGAGTTTGGTTGTTTGCTCCAAGGCCTGGTCCCGATCTTTCCATCTTCCCGCCGCTTGACCGCCGACAGGGCGTTCGTTATGTCCACCACTACAGATATACTGTTCAACTCACCGGCCCTTCACTCTCTCAAACGCGATCAACTTGTCAAGCTTTGCAAAATCCACTCCATCAAAGCCAATGGCAAGAACGTCGAGCTTGTCGAGCGACTCCAACATCACGCCAAGACGCTGCCCAAGAACGACCCGCTGAGTGTCGCCTTCAGAAGCGAGCAGGATGGTGACGACGTGAACATGACGGACGTAGAAGATGAGGAGACAGAGCCGAAAGAAGACGAAGGAGAGGATAAGACGTGGAATCCCCGTCCAAGCTCCCAATGGGAGCTTATCATGGAAAGCATTACCGAGGAGTCCGAAGGATCCTCTCAAGGAACACTTTCGTCGCAGAAAAGTGGCAGCACCACGTTAGCTGGAGAATTCGGCTCAGGAAGCACGAGCTCTAAATGTAGGTCATTCCCTTTGTTGCATCAATTTCACTCATTCCCTTTGTGCAGCGGTTGGATCATCTATAAGAGCGTTGGCATCATCTTTGGGCTTGAAACGAAATGCCACCAGCGCCAGCATCTCATCGCGCGCCTTAGATACCGTCTCGTCGAAAGCGTCTTCTTCCATCCTCTCGTCATTCCCGCTTCCCCCGGACACGGACGAGCTTTCGAAAACGTCTATTCCTTACGATTCTCTTCCCCCGCCAGCTATGGACAGCCTACAAACCGACCATTTCACCTTCGACACCTCCGACCCGGCCGTAGTCGCAGCCAATCTGAACCCGCTGCTAGGCACTGCGCCACTCCCCGGCCACACCCTTCGTCCCGGCGCCCCTGCACCACTCAATGCGCGCCTGAGCCTGGGGTTGGCACCGCGGACACCGAGCAAACGGGGTCCGACCACCACTATCCGACTCGTGTCTTTCGACAACGGAAACGGAAACAGCAGCGTTTTTTCGGACATGCCACCGCCTGGCGATACGCCCCGACTCAAGCCATTCCACACTACATTCGACCTGGATATGGGCAGTCCAACGGCGACCTCGGCATTCCCTGCATCCATCTATCCTGCTCTTCCGGTTTCGCCACCGGTGGATGAATCAGAACGGCGGATGAGTCTTGAAGTCAGCCTGAGAGGCGCACAGGAGGACGATGACCGGAGCATCGCTATGCCTGGGGGTTTCGGTGACGAGGACATCGCTATGCCCGGAGGTTCAGCATCTCCAGCTCCACCATTTGTGTTTGGCACGCCTTCTCCGTCGCCGGCGACTCCGTTCGTTTTCAAACTTGCTGAGACAGATGCTGCCACCGAAACCGCACTGGCAGCAGAGGTGATGGCAGAGATGAATCGTCGGGCCGGGGCAACATCTGTTCCTTCGCGAGAGATTCGACCGCTTCCTGGCAGCGCGAGAAGATCGCTCGGGTGTACGGTGTCTAAGCCGGCCGGTCGCTTTGACAAGGCTCACGAGCAGGTGTTTGGAAAGATGGAGAGTATCGTGGACTCTGAGGCTCGGCGGCAGCAGCAACTGAAGCGCAAGTCGAGCGCAGCGAATGTTCGACCGGAGGAAGATGATCAGAACCGAGGGAAGCGGGTGCGAGTGGATGAGGTTGGGAATGGAAAACAAGCTGAGAGTGACGATGCGCGTAAGAGGAGACGCGAAAGTGAGGCCGCGCGAAAGAAGATTGAAGCAACCAGGGCACGGAGAAGGAGCAGTGTCGCTAGAGGCAGTGCTGGTGAGCATTTCGTCAGACTTGCGTTGATTAGTTTGCTGAAGATTTCCAGTGAAACCCAAGGCCAAGCCGGGGCGATTTGGATTCCTCGCAGGTGCTGCAAAACTGGTCCAAGGAGTATGGGGCAAGAAAGCCACAATTGCTCCTGAGCCGAAACCGAAGCCAGCGCCTGTCCTGAAGAAACCTGCTCCACCGGTGGTGACAAAGGCCTCTGCTGCTCCCAGTCTACGTGCTCCGTCAGTTCGCAGCGTTTCCAGCACAGTCTCTCGGGCTCCAATTCCTGCCGCATTTGTTGGGACTTCGTCGTCCAAGGCCCCTTCGTCCAGTGCCTCGTCGATCCGGCAGTCCGGTACGATGTCATCGATGGGTTCGCGTCCAACAACTTCTCGGCCTGGATCTATGGGGACGCGAACGAGTGTGACGTCGTCCACCAAAAGCGTGAATCGTCTGTCCAGTTCGTCTCGGCTTCTGGCTCCTACTGCCAGCTCCCTGGCAAAGATGCACAATGCACCACCATCCCTGTCGAAGACCCCCAGTGCACTGCCTTCGGTCCACGAAAAGCCTGTGCTCGACCCGATTACCAACAGCACCGGAGAACCCCGCAGCAAGGGCAAACTGGTTCCTGCTCGCAAGCCCCGGATTTCACGATCACGTGTCATTGCCAAACTGGCGTCGCAGCGCGTCGCGTCGGGTTCTTCCGTCGCCACGAGTAGCGCTGTCGTACGAAAGAGTCTCGGTGCTGGGAATGGTCGCGCCCGGTCGAGTCTTGGGGTCAAGGCCCAGCGTGGTAGCATGGGTGTGATGAAGAACAACGGCAACGGCCCACTGCTGGATGCTAAGAAGCGCGCCAGACAGAGCGAATACTACGCTCGCAGGAAGAGCAAGCAGCTTGAAGCAGCCAAGGTTGACTCTTGATTGATCCATCTTGATGTGTTGATATACTCGATTTATTTCTGCTATCGTTTTGTCTCATGTAATCTGTATAACAATTTTGAATGACAATCGCTCAATCAGGGGAACGAGCAGGAAGACTGCTCCCCACGTACTTGGCGGCTCCTGCCTGCAGCGATCTCTCAGCTCCAGTGCGCTAGGGAGCGCAGCAGCCGATCTGCGCTCTGCTCTTGAAGCTGTGGGAGGAGGCACGACAGCGGCGACTTCAATCCGTCCTTCAGCTCATTCTCTCATACCGCTTTGTGTGTGTGCAGTTTCTTCTCTCACGCGTCTGCTCTGAGTGAGTCTTTGAACTCCTCGCTGAGAAAATAACATAATATGATATTCATCTGCATCTCCAACTCTACTTTACTCATGCGGACTATGCCGCTTCGCCGGCCCTCGGGCAAGGCCAGCATGTCGTTGTTTCCACTCAAATCCATAGCTGTTACACATTACTTACAATTATAGTACTCATGTCCCTACCATGTCGCTCGAGACACCGGGGAATAAACGAGAATAAAATGAAATACGATATCTGTATGTCATGGCTCTGGTGTTATAGAACAGGATACCAACCATCTAGCACATCGATAGAATGTCTCTTAACCCTATAGACGTCGAGACGGGGTCCTCGATGAGTCGCAATTCCTTCCTCACCATTTGGAGCTGGATATGAAAATAAAGGGGATGAATCCTGCACTAATTTACAGGTGCATCTTCGCCCCCAGGTGTGCATATCGGGATCAGTCACAGTCGTCACACGGAACCATTCTTGGGCTCAAACTGCTACCAAGGCCGCTCAATTCTTGGCTAGTGAACCGGGTTTCACGAGCTAAGCACTGAGAGGGCCTACTTGTAAAGACTGACGCGTATCAAACCGTAAATCCGGTCCTACAGACACGGCGCTTAGTTTTGCACACTCATTCCCATCAGCAAGAGGCTTGTCATTCGTGCTTCTGCTCCTTCGCCCTGATCTCCGGTTCTGGCTTCTGGCTTCTGGCGATCTGACTGTCGGCTGAAAAAGACACGCAAGCCAGAACACTAGCGCCGGGCTTCGCACCTCCCGTGAGACGGTCATGTACGCATGGAACAAGATTAGTAGGGGATTCGAGTATGCGGCGCATGCGGGGGACTTTCTCATGCAGTATATGCCACCGTCCCGAGGGGAAGAAGCGAGTGTAGTGAAGGATGTGATGGAGGACACGGTCCTGCACGAGCAGTTGAACTACCCCCGTGCGAGATTCGCGAGCTCTGGGGTCAATCGAACGCAGGAGGGCCAGAATAGAGGAGCTGTGTTGCGGACGACAGATATTGTGCGTGCGCCACTGCCGCTTTTCGGTCGTTA
The DNA here is from genome assembly GCA_963692855.1 of Mycena citricolor. Classification (NCBI taxonomy): domain Eukaryota; kingdom Fungi; phylum Basidiomycota; class Agaricomycetes; order Agaricales; family Mycenaceae; genus Mycena; species Mycena citricolor. The sequence continues at coordinate 1,966,794 of CAVNYO010000421.1, read as the reverse complement.
CACACCCTCGTTTGTGACGGCTGCCGATCCTCAACTCGATTGTCCACCGCTTTGACACATCGGACCGTCCCAGCTTCCACGACACGAGTAAACACTCGTTCGCTTTTCCCGACGATGACCGGGACTATGTCGCTCGTCCGGACATCATCGGACTGCTACCTGGAACAAAACCGCCCCTGGAGGGCTGCAGCTGGGATTGGGGCTCTGTGGCATTGGCAGTACAGCTCAACTTCCACGTCCTTGAGACTGTTCGTGGAGAGGATGGAGGGATGCAGGTCCTTTTGGAATCGAGTGAGAAGGCGCCGTATGCCATGGTGCAGCTGGCGCAAACAGCCAGGAACCTGCAGATCGCGTCTGGACGAACACAATCGTACGTCGTCTCCATGTCTGGACCTCGTGCGCGCGTGTTCTGTTTCGACACGGCTGGCTTCGTTGCGACGCGGGCGTTCAGTTGGATGGAATTCCCCGACATCCTCGTGCGTTTCCTGTACCGACTCCATCACCCCGACTGGACTGCAGCAAGGCCGCGTTGCAGGGGACGACGACACTGCGCGTCCTGCTTCCCAGTCGCGACGGGATGCCGCGTACAACGCTATCACGCGACACAAATTTTACATGGACCTGTTCCCAGACAAAGGCGTGGCCATGCAGACGAGTCGGTGCTTGAAGGCCGTCGTGTTCGACAATAAGCAAGGTGGAAAGCCTGTCGTGGTCAATTGCATCACGGTTGGCAAGCCGCTCTACCTGTCGCACGGACTGTTCGGTCGGACGACGCGGGCCTATCGGGTCGTGCTGGAACACGACCTTGCGGCAGGGCTTCCGCGTGTGTATGCGCTGAAAGACTCGTGGCGGCTGGGCACTCTGCGGCCGGAAGTGGACTGCTATATGCTGATCGAGCACTACTACAACAGAAGGGCCTCAGCATGGATGGCGTTGCGCGGTGTGTCGGCAGCATCGATCTGTCTGCGCCCGAGGCAGATACTGTCTACGAGAACGGAGCGTCGGGTCCCTCCTGGGATCCAGCGCAGCACGAGACGTGATCTGTTGTCGGCGAGTTCGCTGCTTCGCGTCGGTATCACATGCGCACACTGCTTACGCCCGTCGGGGTTCGGATGGAAGAGTTCCCGAGCACGAGGACGATGGTTTATGGCTTGTCTCAAGCGGCAGAACGTGAGTTGTCCGAACAATCCCCAGCTCTTCTTCCTCTACGTCTCCGCAGAACTCATTCGCGCACACGAAGCTGGCGCGGTCCAACAGGACATCAGGGCAGGGAATGTGCTGTTGATCGAGAATTGTCTCGAGCCCGAGAGGCTCAATGGTTTTGTCGTCGACTGTGACTACGCTGCGCTGAGTGAAGAGGCGCTGAGAGTTCTGAGGGATGTCGTCAAGCCGAGGCCGCACCGACACTTCTTCCTGGATCAGGACAGGCGAACGAAGGGCAGCACGGTGCGTGCTCTTGTTTGGATGGTGTATAGATCGACTTGGACTTCGCAGGGTACCCCCTCTTTCATGGCATTAGCGATGCTCCAGAAAAATCCGACCGCAAAGCACGCGCAGGGTCACGATCTCGAGTCGCTGTACTGGCTGCTCATCTGGCTTTGCTTGCGACACACGGAACATCGGCTTGGTCCTCGGCGCTTCTCTGGGTTATTCAGTTCCGTCTGTCTATTTGTCATGAAGTCATCATCCCTCTTTCGCGAGGAAGATTACGCCCCAAGTGGCTTCCCTTTGTGGTCGTTGACAAGTGATTTTCAAGACCTCGTCATGGCTCAGAATCTCTCTGGTAAACCGCTGACTGCACTCAAACCCTGCATTCTACCTGGACCGGACACATCTTGTATCCAGATGTGCACTCTCTCTTCGATCAAGCCCTTGCTCTCAAAACCTGGCCCGTGGGTGGCCGCGCTCTTCCGTACAAGCTACCGAACGATGAAGACAAGAGGGCGGAACTTGACTCGATCAACGACAGCCAAAGTTTGCGCTCCGGCAGCAACAATGGGAGCGAGGGAGGGGATGGCGGTTTCACTGCAAACACTCCGTCGAATGTCGTCCCGGATTCTCGCTATGAGGACATTGTCACAAGGACAGCGGAGGAAGGAAACACTGCGTCGGCGTCTGCCGGCGAGTCGAGGGCAGCAGCAGCAACATCGTTCAAGCTCCCTCGTCAATCGGCGGCCGCGTCCCAGGGCGATTTCCTTCGCTCGCCGTCGAAGAAGCCTTGTCCGTCCGACTCATATGACTCCAAGTAACTGCTATTTGTCCTCTCGATTCACCCGTGTTTCCGAGGTTGCTAAGCTACAAACCACACCGTCCTATATTTAGGTATTCTATGCATGTCAAGTCTTCGATTTCGATGTACCCCGTCCGATAAACCCACTGACCAGGACTGCTGAGCGTGGACGACGCTTGAATAACTCGCACTCTTTCGCTTTCGACACGGCGCCGGAACACGCGTCCATGCCCTGGGCAACCGCAGGCATCTTCTGTCTGAGGGGGAAGAGTTAAGCAACGAAGGATTGGACCACAAGTGTCTCAACCAATGTTATGTCACTTTTCTATTCTGAGACGCAAAGACTACATAGCTCGCTCCGTAAATCAGCCAAGACTGGATGGGTGGATGAGGCACGCTCTCGTCACCCCAGGTGATTGGGTGAGATTCACCACAGTCGAAGTTTGCGTTCCAGCACCAACGATGGATGGAAGTCATAGAGACAGTAACGCTCCAAACGCGTGCGCAGGTAAGAGACGCTTTGACTGCAAAGAACAGAACGAAGCAGCTGCAGGGTGGGGTCCTTCGTTGACCTGTGGCAGCAACCAGATAAGTTCATTATTCGAACCGGGCGCTGTCTCTCCATGCGACTCTCATACCTCTCTTTGTCCGTATCCACTTGACCATGCTTTATTGGCCACGGTGTCTCCTCAACCGTGCTCCTCTTCCGCAGTAGATTCATGGAAATCGCTGCAGACGGATATTCGACATCCGATCGCCGCACGCGGTGCACGGGATAATATAGTCCTCAAAGTTTGGGGGCTCGAAGCAAGACTATGTAGGACTGGATCTACACGCAATCTTTCCACGAGTGCCCTCATCAATGACTTTGTCATACTTTGAGCCCCTGCACACGCCAGTGTTATCTTTCGGATCCCCTCCTCAAAAGTCCGGGCCCCAACCCCGATCATCTGCAGAGTATCTTCCAACTCTTCGTAAAGAATGAATTCCAGAGTGAGATTGCCCCGAAACAACAGCAGACTGCGAGTTCAGTGGATATTCCTTGGGTTGGAGTAAATCTACCACTATCGGAGAACGAGACCTACGAGAATACCTTTGCAGCTGAAGAGAGCAAAAGAATTATGGTCCCAGTTACGTCAGGAGTCTGACCAACCTCTCTGGTCATGTGACCAATTCCAGTGGGCGAAACAGCTGTGGTCTCTTAAACGAGACCTGTTGCCTGCAACGTTGACCCCTCGACTCTGACTCTAACCATGATCTTCTTTCTGACTTCACGGATATTAATGTGGGCAACATCCAACCCCATCCCCTAGCTTCGCTCATGTGTGTTCGTCGACTAGTTCCGCTGTCGCATTCCTGTACCCAGGGTACGCCTCGTACAAAACGTTAAGCCAGCGTCCTGCATCCGAGGAGGATCTGGAGCGATGGCTCATGTACTGGTCTGTACTTGGCTGCATCGTTAGTGTGGAGTATGTCGCGGAATGGGCTATCTGTTGGTGCGCATCTGTCTCAAGTGGTGTCGAGACGACGACGGGCTGATTTCCGACGACCAGGATCCCCTTCTACTACACACTCAAGACGATCCTCCTGCTCTACCTCGCGCTGCCGCAGACGCAGGGATCCACATACATCTACACCGTGCACCTGCACCCGTTCCTCCGCGAGCACGAGACCCAAATCGATTCGCTCCTCGCGCAGCTGCGCGCGCACGTCTTCGCATTCCTGCAGAAACAGTTCCGGACGCTGTGGGATCAGTTCGGATTAGGGAGTGGCCAGCAGCCGTCCATCGATCCCACCGTCCAGCAGCCACCGGTACCTCCGCCGAGTGGACTGGGCGGCATAGTTGGCGGGCTCTGGGCGACCTATGGGCCCGGGATCGTGGCCAGCGGCGCGGCGATGCTCCGCCCGGCGCCCCAGCAGCGGGCGCCTGGCTCCGGCTTCGGCTCCGGCTTCAGGGGATACGATGCCGCAGGATCCGCCCCGACCGCGTTCCCCACGAGTCTCGATCCCGGTGCGGCGCAGAGCATTCTGCAGCGCAGGCGGCAGCTAGAGGCGGAACTGGCGGCGCTCGACTCGGGACTTCCGTCCGCCCTGTCGCCCGGATCTGTGTTGACGCCCGGGGCCTCGCCCTCGACGACGTACTCGCGCAGCTCGTCCGGGAATGACCTGGTTCACCGCGGGCCGCGGGACCGCGTGGACAGCGTTTCGGGGCGATTCGAGGAGGTCGAGGTGCCCAGCGACGGGGAGGGCTATGATACGCGCGAGGGTGACCGCCCGGGTGTTCAGTCACGCGGGAGCTGGTTTGGCTGGGGCAGTCGACCGAACTCTGGGTATGAACGGCTCAAGTCGTCTTGAGGGATACTTGACGAGCCGTGCATTCGGTTCCATCTCACGCATCACACATCACACATCTGGCATATCTCGCATTCGGTCCCCTGCTTTCCCATACTTACTACATCTCTTGTACTTTTGTCACGCCTGTATAAATTTCACGTTTACTTCCACGTTTATCACAGGGACTGGGCAGACACTGCTTTGTCACTCGGGTCGGATGTTTTCGTGTTTTACCGGAGACGATGAAACCTGTCTGGAAAGATGATCATGATGTGCATACACCTGCCTGGGTCCTGAAGGCGGTGAGAAGGTGCTAAATTTGGTTCCCACCGGCTGACAACAGCATCTAATCGAAGTGTGTGTGTGGGCATCACATCTTGCATGTGCACAAAGGCCCTGGAACGATGGATGACGACGAGGCTCAGAATTAGTCGGCGCAAGCTGGATGGTGCCGATCACGGTCGTGGCTAATAACCCTCGCCTGGCAGATCATGTACTTACAGATCATATACTTCAGACGAGTCTCGTGCAGAGGCTCCATCGCCACTCACGCAGCCCGAGACGTCAACAGGCTCCAATGCGAATAAGGGACCGCCTTGTGGATGTTGACACCTGGCTTGGCTTACATACGCGTCCGCCCCGATGACAGCCGTCTCAGAGCGAGAATGCGAGGCTGGCGTGGTGCTCTCGGCACGCCCCGGCGGATGTGGCGCTGGTGTGGTGTGGGATGCTGCGGACACGAATCGCTGGCTGGCAGGCAGGCAGGCTGCAGATCCCAGACGCCCCCCGCCTGCTGCTGTGACCAAATTGGAAGTGGGGCTGCGAACTGAGGTCTCGGCTCGGATGGGAGTGTGCTTGATTCGATCTAAAGAATCTCCGGATTGCGTGCCGCGGCTCGCCGCCGGGCTTTCTGTCACTGCTTTTGCAGTGCGTACTTGGAGTTTCATCAGTGCAACCGTCAGGCTGATTTCAACTGATTTCGAGCACATAGTATCAAGTATGAAGTCCAAGGAGATTACGTGACCACATGACTTCGACGTGGGAATTATGCAGCTTTGACGTTGATTGAATCGGCTCTATCCGAATCGAGAAGTCAGGATAGTGTAAGCAAGACTGACAAGGGCTGCAGCGGCAAATCGGGCAAGCCCTTTCTGCATGATTGGAGGAGGGAGGTGGGAGTCAGTGGGAGAGGGAGCAAGACAATCCTCGAGCCTCCCCACACGAGGCTGGGCGGCTTCTCCAGATAATGTTCGGAGTGAGGGGAGACGATGTGATGAAGTTGATGGCTGTCGAGGAACATGATCCTGTCGAGGATAAGGTGATCTTTCCCCATTTGACCTCGTGGGGTGTGCGCCAAACGGAAGCAAAAAGAAGTCTTTCTGAAGGAAAGCATAATCCGCCGGCAGCCATCTGGGAACCCTTGCCATAATCCTGTTTTCTCTTGCCACCACCTTCTCCGGTGGACGACTAGGCGCGCGCGCGCACGACTTTACAGGTGGACCCGCGTCCAGACCTCCCCCGTATGCCGCAGGCAGTCAAGAAAGACATATCCGCCCAGAGAGCGCAGGAGAAGGAGTCCAAGCGGGCCCGAGGTGCGTTCTCGCTGCGTCTTCCTTTCGCTTGTCGTCCTCGCTAATCTGTCGTGCGCCCACCCCATCGTCACCCTTCCACTCATCGTGCCTTTTGCTCGCCGCTCTCGTGCCTCTCCGGATCCGCATCGACTCACCCAGGCGCGCTTTCGTGTGCCGAATGTAGGAGATTGAAGCTCAAATGTGACAAGACCGTCCCGTGCTCGAGGTACGCAAAGTGTCTCAGCCTTCCGCTTCCGTGCGCCTCCCAGATTCCGATTGTCGTTTTGCTTTTGCATTTGCGTTTGCCGAGTACCCGTCCGACCAAGAGCGTGGTGGACCCGAACGCGGTGCATGCGGGGTCTCGAATAACTTGATGGGGGCGCGGCGGATAATTATATTAATCCCCGTTGCTTACCGAGGGCTATCTATTTCTGCGTCTCTCATTGCGTGCGGATACGGCGACTGGCAGGAGGGCTGACGCTCATTACAGCTGTAAACGACGAGGATGCTCCGCCATCTGCCCCAACGGCAGCCTGATCACTGGTGCGTCCATCTCCACTTGGGGCTGCCGCCACCCGCACTGACGCTGTGATTAGGGCAGGGTACACGGTATGTGCTTGTTTGGGCTTCTGGCGTCGAGTGCTCATCCAACCGGGACGTTTCCCCCTCCTCAGATTCGTTCTAGCGGACACGGAGAAACTGCACCAGAAGATCGCGCTCATGAGTGACCGGATTCGAAGTCTCGAAGACGCCCTCGCAATCTTGCAGAGCACCACCTCGAGCGAGTCTCATCCGCTGCTCGACCGCGAGTCGCTTAAAATCAAGTCCAGCATCGAGCTGCATTCGGCTGTCGAAAATCAGGAGGAGCTCAACGTGGAGGGAAACGCCGGGGAGTCAGAGGATATCGACGACTCTATCGACGCGTTTGGGACCCTCGCTATCCGGGATGACGGCGCTGCGACATTTTACGGACGAAGTGCTGGTACTGAGGTGCGTTTGCATGTGCAGCCTTTTTTAGTCGTTTGCTAACTTACCGTGCGATTCCAGAGTCTTCTGATGGTAACATATCATTCCTGCCCCCACTACAAATGTGTTCTCAGCTGCTGTGCAGGGTGAAGGTCCTTCTGCCAAATCAACACCACTGATCCCCCAGCTCGGGAGCAATGCGCTTTCCTCCGCACTTGGCGCTTCTGTGCTGCGTCGCCCAGACACCAACGGCATTTCATCCATCGCCTCGTTCAACTCCTCCTTCCCGTTCTCGGGCAACGCGTCGGGAATCGACCTGGACTACTTGGCAGGCCGTTTACCGCCTTACGAGGAGACAGCGCGTCTGTGCGAGCTGTACTTGGCGCAGGCCCCGTGGTTTTTCGGCGCTGTCACGTCAAGTCAGCTGGAGGACGAGATACTCCCGCTGTGGTATCCCGATGCGCCAAGACAATCGACGCGCGGGGGGAGTCCGCCGCCCATTGGTACCGCCCACGACCTCGCGCTGATCTACGTTATCCTGTGCTTTGGTGCACTCGGTGACGTGCGTCTGCCATTTCCCGCAGCCCACGATCCGAATGCGGCGGAAACAGTCCCACACGCGGGTGCTGTCCGAGATTCGGAGTACTATTACGCGTTGACGAAAGCGTCTTTGACGCTCGAGCCTGTTTTGGAGGGCCCGCCGAGCGTCGCGACTGTGCAGACGCTGGCGTTGATGGCGATCTTCGAGGGTCTGTGTGCTGGGGAAAACAGCATCGAGAGCACTTGGGCTATCTTTGGACTTTCCACGAAACTGGCTCAAAGCGTAAGTCGATTCATCGCACTGCAGTTTCATTGTCTGATCCTGCGGCATTAGATTGGTCTCCGTCAGTGGACTGCATCCTTTCCGGTCTCGTCTTGCCTAATCTGACGCTCCTCTTCCCAGACCGTGACTGTGCCAGATGGGGTTTGAAAGCACCCGAGGTCCAGAAACGGCGCGCTCTCTTCTGGGAGCTGTTCATCACCGATTGTTGGCAGGTGTGTAGACTTGCTTGCGTTTGCGCTGTTTCGGTGTTCATTGCGTCTCTCAGGCCCTGGCGACGGGTCGGCTGCCGACATTCTCGCTGCCCTTCGTGGACTGCGAGCTACCGCAGGACGTCGAGCAGTCCCTGGCTGAGGATGGTACCCCTCAATCTTCATGCACGTCATTTCCGCTGTCCTCTTGTCCCTGCGCGACGCTGATCCGCACCTAGTCCCCTTCTGGAAGGCGCGCTTCGGGGCCGAGTGTGTGTCTGCCGTTGTGCAGGGCACCCTCACATCGCGAGCGCCCAAGTACTCGGTCATCGTCGAGCTCGACCGCAAAGTCCGCGATATGGAGCTGCCGAAATACGCCATGGGGCCCCGGCCCGATGGGATCCCGCTATCGGCATTTATGAGTCACTGGATGCCGACAATGTATCGACATTTTGGTGCGTGCCCTGAGGTAACACGCGTGTCTATCTAATAAACACACCCAGCGCTTCTCTACGTTCACCGATGCTTCTTCGCACATGCCATCTCCAACCACCCGAATGATCCTATCAAGAGCCCTTACGCGCCCTCGTTCCTGGCTGGGTACCAGAGTGCATGTGGACTGCTTTCGGCCCTGAGGAAGCAGTTCAAAGTGTTTCCATCCGAGATTGCTCGCTTCTGGGTGCTGTGGACGCATGCTTTCTCTGCTTCGGTGAGTGGTCTCGCGCGTCTGTTTCTCCTGTTCCTCAGTTCAAACGCCCATAGATCATGCTGTCTTCCGTTGTCACTCATGCGACACGATCCAAAGTGGCGCAGGCTGCTCTGATTGAGCTGCAGAAGGCATGCGAGCTGTTCGAGGCAGGTGCCAAAATCTGCCCTAGCTCCAGAGCAGGCAAGTTCGTGCCGATCATCCAGCGGCTGACAAAACGGGCGCTGCATCTGTTCGAAGAGTCGCGCAACGGCGCCGCAGCGATGATCCCGAACAACATCTTTGAGCCGTCGCGGGCCGAGAACGACGAGCTGTCGATCTTCAGCGGGAAGACGCACACGCTGACGACAAAAGCCAAGCCAGCCAAAACTCCGCCTTCTGGGCGCTCGCTATCTGATTCGCCCAAGCAGCCTTTCACGGACAATCCGTCGTTCGCGGGAGTGCATCCGAGTCTGATCAGCGAGCTGAACGGATTCGATGTCACGCTGAATGCGCAGATTCAAGGGGGGTATTACACATCGCCGGAGGCGCAGTATCAGTATCAGCAACAGCAACAGGAGGAAGAGTACCGGCGGCGGCAGCTCGAGGAGCAGCTTCGCTTGCGGCATGTCGAGGAGATGCGACAGGAAGAGCTTCGAATGCGGCAGCAGCAACAGCAGCAGCAGCAACAACAACAACAGCAGCAGCAGCAGCAGCAGCAGCAACATCAGCAGCAGCAGCAGCAACATTACGCATACTCTTATGCTCAGCCGGTTTCGCCGCATGGGCTGGTTCGACCGGCATACGAGCCGACTCGGTCCCACTACGAGCAGCAGCAGCAGCAGCGGCCGGTCACATCCTCCTCATCTTCGTCGTCGTATCACGCAGTGGCTCGACATGCCAGCCATGCGCATTCACACTCTCCCCCATCCGGTGGCTCGACCCCTGAGACGGTGTACATGGATGAGTCGTCGCCAGCAACGAACTATCAGCAGCAGCCCCCGCAGTCGCAGCCGCAGCAACAATATCAGTGGAACGGCTACCACTACGACTACCGGCTACCGGCAGAGCATTTTGACTCGCATTACACCCCGGACGGCGCGATGCGTGGGCTGGCGGCGGAGGATCCAAGGCTGCAGGAGCATTGGCAGATGTATATGTCGAAGGTCGGATCGCCGAGGATGATGCAGGACGCGTAGCGGTCGCGTGTAGATTCATTATTGCTTTCTTGTTTGCTTTCGTCGCATCTGTATCATTTAAAGTAGCATATATTATTGCATGTACACTGGTAGAACGGCAGGGAAGCCTGGCTCATGTATCACGAATCTGGTCTACGACGGTCAGATGACAATGACACTGACCTCATTCATGATTCGCAGCGCTTGACACTTACATCGACTCAACATGGCCTGGAGATGCACGGGAAAGACGAACAAAGAGCTTATTCAGAACCTGGTCAACTCGCAGATCATCCGACTGGAGAATCACCCGGAACGCATAGCAAAAGTTCGTCCATGGCCGCAGGGATAAGTCGGCAATGTCAACATCATTGTCGCGTACACAGGCTATGGAATCGGTCGACCGCGCGCACTATGTGCGGAACGCAAGCACTGCATACGAGGACTCGCCCCAGTCCGTCACACATCCCCGTACTAAAACCATGCCATCGAACACGAGTCTTTCTGACGCGCTCTTCGCAGAGCCATCGGCCACGGCGCGACGATCAGTGCCCCGCACATGCACGCGTATGCGATCGACCACCTGATGCCGTTCCTCCGTCCAGGCGCCCGCGTCCTCGACGTCGGCAGCGGGTCCGGGTACCTCTGCGCGGTGTTGCATCACTTGGTCTCCGAGTCTCCGGGCGGCAAAGTCGTGGGCATTGATCACATCTCCGAGCTAGTCGACCTGTCGATCGTGAACTTGGGGAAAGATGCGGTGTCTCGGGAGGCGCTTGCGCGCGGTGAGATTGAGATGGTCGTCGGAGATGGCCGCCTTGGTGAGTCTATCCTTCGCGCGGGGGTTCCGAGTGGCTGATATATTCCAACACGGGGTAAGGATACCTCGCGGGCGGGCCGTTTGACGCCATCCACGTTGGTGCTGCTGCGCCGACGATTCCCAAGGCTCTGGTCGAGCAACTGGCTCAGCCGGGGCGTATGTTCATCCCTGTCGGCACGGACGCTCAGCACATCGTCCAAGTGGACAAGGACGCCCAGGGTAATGTGACGGAAACACGAATCATGTCGGTCCAGGTGCGCTTGCTGTCAGTCGTTCGTCGTTCGCTGTTCACGGTGGCGCTCACAGTACGTTCCACTAACGGACAAGGAGAAACAGATACCGTGGTAGGTTGATATGTAACAAGATTTGTAGCAATATTCGTGTAATCGTACATGGGCTGGGACGTTGGGCCAACGCACAGTCCCAAGAGGTGGCAGATCTCCGAATCTTGGAATTCATTAATGCTCAGCGACTGTCCTGATTCCAGCACGACTGCATCCGAATCAGTCAATGTTAATTTGGGGAATCATCTTCAAGCTGTTTTGAGTTGAGCATGACAAGCTGTCATGCTTCGGCGGAAGGGGGCATACGCAAATCAAGGATTTCCTTGAGTCAAGCACAGAGAAAACAACAATTCTCTACGATGGTCCTTCAGCTTCCATCAGTAACTAGCGAGACAAAGTCAGCAAAAATGTTCTCGGGAAGATAGAGCCACATTTGAATCCGTTTGCGGATCTTTTGAGCATTGTACTGGTGCGTTGGCTGTTCGTAGTCCTTCTGCGTGTCAAAAACAGCCCTGTCCAGGACCTGCAATGCAACCGGGTCATTGATCCACCCTCGGCTCTCAAAACCCAGAGGATCTTGAAAGGATGGAGGACTGATGGCGCTGCAAAGCAGCCGGCCGAGCCTCCTGTCTTCCGCAAGACTGTCCTCTGGATATTTATGGAGGAATGCAGAGACGGCAACGGCGAATCGACGTTGAATTTTCGTCGGGAGCACCAGACTCCACCCCAATCCCGAAACCATGGCTCGTTGGATCATCAACGTGAGCGTTTCGAAGTCGAAGTCGAGTTCCATTTGGTCTGGATTCTGAGCGCACTGCTCGAGGAAAGTGGTGATGACGCCAAAAAGCGCACAGCTGCGAATGAAGATGGGAACTGTATCATCTTCCCGCGTTAATCTCCGCTCCATCCACTTCTTGTCGTCTAGGCGTATCACCGTACGAAACCAGTCCTCGTCGTCAAAGACACCCAGCCCTCTCGTCGCTTCCGATAAATCCCACGAGATGCAGCAAACCGCAACGCTCTGAACTAGGGCAACCACATGATGTACGTGGATGCATGCTGTGCGAGCGCTCGAACTCCGCAGGGTGTGGAGCGTCAGCAAATGGGCATCGAGGTCCTCCAAGTGTTTTGAGTGAATGTCGTCCAAATGATAATAGATCAGCTTGAGGGAGTCCACTGATGCTTGTAAATCGAGTTGGTGTACTAGGTTGAAAAGCATGCAGTTGCACAGGTATCGGGTGTACTTTTCCTCCAGATCGGGCTGCCAGACAGAGCCGGGCATAAAAATAGCGAGGGAAGGATGTCGGACAAGGAACGGTGCAAGACCGGTTGGCAGCATATACTCGGATTCATGCGCCGAAGGAGGTGGATATGTTGACGTCTGAGCAATTGCGCAGATCATCTGGCGAGCAGCGAAGACATGATTGTCCGTTTTCTCTTCGGACTCTATTCCAATCAACAATTCCAGGGCTTCTACCATGACAGGGTCTTGGTCCCCGGCTAGGAAGGGGACTGGCGACCGATGGAAGAGCGAATGGGTCAGTTCCCGCTGGAAACTCGCAGGGCTCTCAGAAAGATTGATCAGATACTGCGCGTACGCCCATCGCTTCTCCTCTTCGAATGTGCTGCGGCCACTTGTCAAGAACAAGGCGGTTGTGATGCTGCGGCCATCCCCCGTGCGGATCGTCTTAATGGCGAGGCGAGCAAGGGCCTGATGCGTCGCTTCTCCGTTGGGCTGCGCGGCCCAGAACTCGATGATATTCAGACGAATCAGAGCCGCAACGCCGGGGACCAGCATCTGCACTTCGGCAGAACCGAGAAACTTTGGGCCAAGCAGCGCGCTGTTCACGTCGGTTTCTCCGATGGGACACTCCAGTGGCGACCCAAAGGCAATGGAGAATGCGCAGACAGCCCAGAGTGCCCGGAGTACTGAGAGCTGTCGACGGAGGCGGACTGGGTGCTCAAGCAGATCGCTGTTGGAGCCAGCCATGAAGTCCCCGAGACGCTGGCAGAGCCGAACTTGCGGATCCCGCAGCAACCTTTCAAAGTGTGCCCGATACGCGGCACGGCCCTCGTTTTTCTCGAAGTCCCATAGTGCCTGAGTGAGCCCCTCGACAAATGGCTGAAACTCGTCATCGTCGGAGAGAGACCGTATCGCCCACGCAAGAGCCCGAGTCTCTACGTCCACAGTAGACTGCAGTGCCACTGAAGTCATAGCTTCCACCATGCTCTGGGCCTGCATACAAGTGTCTACAGGGACAGAAAGATCGGTGAGAGACTCGGGGTCCTTGGCCGCTGTCCTTCGAACATGAGCCTGCAGTCGGTGCCCCAAGTTTTGCTTCAGTGACCAAAGGATTCGTGACAGCGGCGTCTGATACGGACTGTCGAAGAAAAACAGGGGGAGCGCAGTGAACGTTCCATAGACGGAGACGAACAGGAGCAAAAGAGCGGAGGAGATCCCCATGATGATGATGTTGATGGGCACGAGAAATGCCACCAGACCCGCAAAGAACAGAAGGAGTGCCGCGTGCAGCAAAAGTGGGGGAACACCGACGACAGCATGCATATTGAAGCGGCGCAAACCGTAGTACAGATACATGTACACGCGTGACCGGATGGACGGGGAGGAGAACATGGTAGTCCGGTGCTGATACTCCCGCGCCCACTGCTCGACCAGAGTCGCGACAAGGGCGCTCGACAAGCTGAGTGCAAGACTCGTGAACCAGAGTGCGTTGCAGATAAGGGAGGAGGCCGGGGGCGAGAACACAGCGGGTGGAGGGAGTGCGTCCATTACCGCCGTGCCATTGTTCGAGTTCCCAAGTTGGTGCGAGATTTGGTTGAGAAGCACAACGGTCTGACTGAGCAACACCACGGTCTGGCTGCCCGAGTCGGGGTTCAGCGTCTTGTAGCTTTCGATGATGAATGTCGTGACGACGCCGGAGAAGAGACCGGCCTGATGAGTCGGATTCAGAGAGGGACCGGGATTGAGAAAGGTCGGAGACGCACGAAGATTAATAGTCCATCCATCTCACTGCGCCAGCCATCAATGAGACCCTGATCGTAGCTCTGCGCCTCGGAGATGTAGACACCCCAAAGCTTGTTCCCACTGGCCCTCTCACGCTCGGAATAAGCTTCATCGGCCTCTTGCTTATCGGCCTGTTGTCTGTCAGCTTGTGGCATGGTCAAAGGCAGGAGGGAAGTTGTGTTAGAGCGGCGTTTCTCCAGACACATTGCCTCAATGGAACAATGCCGCAGTTGACAGCAATCAAGCGCTCGACGCCTGAATCAGGGATTCAGACACAGTTACTCAGGCTATCGCAAGCTCAGACGAACAAAGATGGGTCAGAGGCGCATGCTGGCAGGACGTGCCAGCGGGTGCTTCCAGAAGATGGACCAATGGCATCAGGCACTAGTAATACAGCGTCAGTCCCAGTAGGTGCACATTTCTCGCTTATATCGCCAAAGGATCCTGGTGAGCAGATGGGAAGTCGTGGAGATCCAACGACTCGACTTGAATGTGTCCGTGGGACTTGGTCACATGCGGTGTGATGCACTTCCCTCGCAGATCCTCCCCAAACCGCACTGTCTCTAGCCAATCCGATGCCTAGTCATGCAGTGCACCGCTCCGACCTTTCCTGCCCCAGCTGAGATGAATCTTGCCGTGTTGCACCACGTTTGCACGCTCTGCACCGATATCGAATGGACGGCGTGCTTCTCAATAGAGGGCGGTGAACGCCAATTCTCGGAGACATACGGTTGACCTCGATCCAAAACCGTTCGCGCAAAACCAAGTGGTTCGGAAGAAACGCCTACTGTCAAACCACGTGAGTCTCATCTCGCGAGTTTTCAATGCGGCCCAGCACTGCAGCAACAACGGTTCGACAACAACATTATGTATCCCCCTTCTCCAGCAACGCGTCGCAAATCGATTTGTACTCTTGGGCCGGCTGTCTCCCAGCATACGAGGAAAAAACACGTTCGAACGAGCTCTACTCGTCGCAAGCCCCGTGGGTTTCTGTTGCTGTCACGTCTAGTCAGCTGGAAGACGGGATACTCCCGTTGGGGGCTGTGGTTTCCTGAGGCTTCAAGGAAATCGACACGATGGGGCTGAACAACGCCCATTGGTACCGCACACCACCTCGCGTTGATCGCTGTTATCTTGTCCTGTTGCGCGCTGGGTGATGTGCGACCGCTGTTCCCTGCAGCCCACGATTCAAGGACGTATGTGCTGGAGAGAATACAGCGTAGGGAGTAGATGGGCCGTCTTTGGCCCGTCTATAAAATTGATGCATAGCGTCAGTCGATTCTTCACGCTTCAGTTTCATCATCTGATTTCTGCGGCCTTAGATTGGCCTGCGTTCGTGGATTGCATCCTTTCGGGCCCTTGCCAAATCTGACGTCCTCTTCCCAGAGAGTGACTGTGCTGGATGGGGTTTCAAAGCATCCTAGGTCTAGAAATGACATGCTCTCTCCTGTGAGCTGTTCTTCGCTGCCTGCTGCCAGGTGGACACTAATGGACAGGCTTGCTTCCGTTTGCACTATTTGGTGATCATTGCGGTTCACAGACCTAGGCGATGGTCGGTTGTTGACATTCTCGCTACATTTCGCTCATCACGGGCTATCGCAGGAGGTCGAGCGGTCCCAGGTCGTGGGTGACACCCTCAATCACCATGTATGTCATTCTCGGTGGATTCAACCCCCACAGACCGTGCTGTCTTCCGTTGTCACTTATGCGACACGATCCAAAGTGGCACAGGCTGCTCTGATTGAGCTGCAGAAGGCATGCGAGCTGTTCGAGGCAGGTGCTGAAATTTGCCCTAGCTCCAGAGCAGGCAAGTTCGTGCCGATCACTCAGTGGCTGACAAAACGGGCGCTGCAGCGCTGATCTCGAGCAACGTCTTTGAGCCGTCCCGGGCCGGGAACGACGAGCTGTCGATCTTCAGTGGGAAGACGCATACGCTGACGACAAAAGCCAAGCCAGCCAAAACACCGCCTTCCGGGCACTCGTTATTGGATTTGCCCAAGCAGCTGTTCATAGTTGCACTCCCCGATAGCGACAGTCCTGTGACGTGCGGTCTGGACGATCCAATCTGTGTGACCGTGCCAAACGTGCTAGAATGGCCGCGGCCCTCTGACATGTCTCGTTGACTGAGAGGTCCTGATCGACGGAGGGTCTCACGAGGATCCAGCTTGTGTTGCTCGTCATACATAGGGAATACAAGGATGATTGTTGGTAAAGTACGGGAAAACAAATCCTTCTGTGCACTTGGCCTCTTCACTTCCTGGAACTCACAAGCGAGATAAAGGCGGCAAAGATGTCCTCGGGAAGGAGCTGCTCTTGCATGTATCCGCGGATCGTTGCAGCATTGTCCCGGTGTGCTTTCTGTTGATCGTCTGTCTGCACCTCCGACACAGCTGTGTCCAGGACACGCAATGCATCGACATTGGTCATCCATCCGTCGTCCTCCTTGACGGCCCAGTCAAGCACCGAGCAGAGCCCATTCCCATCCGCAAGACAGTCCGTTGGATATTTGCGGATAAATGCAGAGGCGGCGTTGGCGAATCGGCGTTGCAGTCCAGCCGGGATCACCGAAGAAATGCGAGTGACTGTGCCGAGTACTGATTTGAGTGTTTGATCCAGACTATGGGCGGTACACTGCTCGAAAAGAGTGGTCATAACACCCAGACATGCGCACTCGTAAATTTGCTTTGCCGATGCCCGCTCCGTCCGTTTATCGTTGTCAAGGCCGAGCACGGAGCGGAACCACTCTTTGTCCTCGAAGATACTCGGCAATTGCTCCCATTCCGACACATCGCCCGATTTCGATAAATCCGGCCAGAAACATTTGAGCATAACGCACTGGACGATGGCAGCTAAACGGTGCGTGCGGATGTCGGCTGTTTGAGTCTGTAGAGTGCGGAGGATCGAAAGATGGGTATCGAAGTCTCTTGGTGGTACACCAGACTCAAGCAGAGGATGGTAAATCAGTTGAAGGGCGTCAACACATTCTTGGGGATTCATTCCGATGAACAAGTTGACGCCTAGCTTGTGGCACAAGTATCGGGTGTAATGATGCTTCGAAGCGGGCTGCGAGTCGAATTCCGGGTCATAGACGGCAAGGGACGCATTCCGGACAAGGAACGGCCCAAGACCAGTGAGCCACAGCCTCTTTGGATATTCTGACGTCTGGGCAAACGGAGTGATCATCAGGCGAGCAGCAAAGACGACGTTGTCTACTGCTTTGTCAGAGGCATGGTCGATCAGCTGCTGGAGAGCCCATTGCAGAGTTTTGAAGCCGTTTGCTTCCGTGAAGTGCATTTGTGACCGATCGAAGAACGAAGTGGTCTGTTCCCGTTGGAAACTGGCAGCGCATTGGGAAAGTGCTACCAGATACCGTGTATACGTCCGATGCATGTCTGCTTGCCGTTGCCTCTCCGCTTCAGGATGGATACCACCGCCGGAGCTGTTCGGCTGAGCGGGGAGCCGTTCCCAGCTCCGAGACTCGATCATGTTGAGACGAATCAGAGCAGATACGTCGAGAAGCATGCCCTGCACGTCGGGGGAATCAAGAAATTTTGAAGCGAGCAGCGCATTGTCCACATCAGCGTCTCCGATCGGGCTTTGTAGCAGCGACCCCGTGTGAAGAGAGAACGCGCAGATGGCCCAGATGGCCCGGAGCACGGAGAGCTGGCGGCGGAGGCGGACTTGGTCCTCAAGCAGATAGCTATTGGAGCCTGCCATGAAATCCGCAAGACGCTGGCCGAGAGGGCCTTTTGAATCTTGCAACAAGCGCTGGAAATGTGTCTGATACGTGCTGCATGGCTTCCCTCTATCAAAATTCCACAGCACGTAGGGGAGAACCTCCACAAACTGCTCAAACTCGACATCATCAGAGAGAGACTGTATGGTCCACCCAATAGCCCAAGTTTCTCTCTCCACATTCGACTTCCGTGCTGCTAATCTCATAGCATCGATCATGGTGTGGCTCTGCGGACGAGATTTGGTAAGGGCCTCGTGGTCCATCTCAGGCGTTGCCGTTCGAATATAAGCCCTCAAGCTCTGAATCAGCGACCAGAGAATCCGTGTCAATGGCGTCTGGAACGGACTGTCGGAGGAGAACAGCGGGAGAACCGTGAACGTTGCATAGACCAAGACAAAGAGGAGCAGCAGGGCGGAGGAGATGCCCATGATGATGATGTTGATGGGCACAAGGAATGCCACCAGACCCGCAAAGAAAAGTACCAGTGCCCAGTGCAGGAGAAGCGGCGGAACGCCAACAACGGCGTGCATATTGAAACTCTGCAAAGTGGGAAAGAGATAAATGTATACACGTGACCGAACAGAGGGAGACGAGGACATGGTTGTCCGGTGCCGGTACTCCTGCGCCCACTGATCGACCAGAGTCGCGACAAGCGCGCTGGACAGACTAAGTGCGAGGCTGGTGAACCACAGTGCGTTGCAGATAAGAGATGAGACCGGGGGCGAGAAGGCAGCGAGGGGAGGCAGTGAGTCCGTCACCGCCGTTCCGTTGTTCATGATTGCCAACTGGTGCGAGATCTGGCTGAGCAGCACCACGGTCTGGCTCCCCGAGTCGGGGTTCAGCGTCTTGTAGCTATCAATGATGAAGGTGGTGACGACGCCAGAGAAGAGACCGGCCTGATCAGTCATAGTCAGAGAGAGACCGGGATTGAAAACGATTGGAGACGCACAAAGATCAGTAGACCGTCCATCTCACTGCGCCAGCCATCAATGAGACCCTGATCGTAGCTCTGCGCCTCGGAGATGTAGATGCTCCATAACTTGTTCCCGCTGGCCCTCTCGCGCTCAGAATAAGTTTCGCCGGCTTCTTGTTTCTCAGTCTGTGGTCTGTCAGCTTGGGACATGGTCAAAGGCGGGAGGTGAAGTGCTCTGCCTCGTGTTCGAGCAGCGTTTCTCCATACACGCTGCCTCACTGGAACAATTCCACGGCTCACAGCCACCAAGCGCCCAACGCCAGACTGGTGAATTTAGACACAGGCGCTCAAAGAAGCCAATGCAAGCTCGGACGGCACAAAGATTGGCCGGCGGCACATCCCAAGGCAAGGGAGTCCATTGGCGCTTCCAGGAGATGGACGGACGGCATCAAGCACCAGTACGACAGGGTCGGTCCCAGAAGGCGCGCGCATGCCCCTCAGTCGCCGTAGAATCTCAGTGAGGAGATGAGAAGTCGTTAAAATCCAACGAGACGCATCGTTTCGAAAGGGAAAGAGTAGACTCAGATTAGCCCGTTGTACTACTTGGTCACATGTGATGAGATCGTCCCGTCTCTCGCAGCTCTTCTCGAAGCCGCATTGTCACATCCTATCCGATGTTTTTGAGACGGTCCAGAGTTCCAATCTTGCTAACCTCTGCCGAGATGGTCCTCTCCGTGGTGAACGACGCTCGCACAATCTGTAGCGACATCAGATTGACGGTCGTTCTTCGCCATGGATGTTGTGCACACCCATGCTTAGAGTGATGTGGTTCGCATCGGACTGAAACCGGTTGTTCACAAACGCCTTTCGTTCGAAGTGGATTGGAAGAAACAAGTGCTGTCACACCCCATCAAGCTTGTCACGAGTCTCGAATGCGGTAGCAATGCAGTAGCAATTGCCAATGACATTGTGCATACTCGTTCTCTCGCGACGCGTCAGGAATCGGCTCGGACTTTGTGATTGGCCGTCCCACAACATACGAAGAGACAACACGTCTGTGTGAGCTGTACTTCGCGCAAGCGCCGTGATTCTTTGGCGCTCTCACCTCAAGTGACTCGGTTCAGCTGGAAGATGAGATGCAGCCGCTGGGGCATTCTGGGGGATCCTGATGCACCAGGGCAATCGATACAAGGGAGCGGCCCACCGCTCATTGATACCGCACACGACCTCGCCTTTGATCTACCTACCGCCGTCCTCTGCAGCCCACGATCTGAATGCGGCGGAAGCAGTCCCACACACGGGCGCCGTGGGAGGGCCTCTCAAGTGTCGCAGAAGTGCAGAAGCTTGCGCTGATGGTGGTATTCGCGCCCTCTGTCCTCTCCAGCACACGATTGAGAGCACGTATGTTGTCTTTCAGCTTCTTGCAAAGCTGGCACAAAGCGTAGGTCGATCCATCACACCACAGCTTCGGGGTCTCACTCTGTGACGTTAGATTGGCCTGCGTCAGTAGAATGCATCGTGTTTGGTGTTGACTGATCTGACGTTCCTCTTCCCAGACCACCACTGTCCCAGATTGGGTTCTAAAGCAAGCGAGGTTCAGAAACGGCGTGGACTTGTGGGAGCTGTTAATGACCAATTGTTCGCAGGTGGGCAGGCTTGCTTTTGTTTGCTCCTTGTCGGTGTTCATTCCAACTCAGGCCATTGCGACGGGTCGGCGACCAACAGGTTCACTGCACTTCGTTCATTGCGTGCTCCTAAAGGACCTCAAGCTGTCAGAGGTCGAGGATGGTATCCCTCAATCTCCATGCACGTCACTCGAGATAGTATCACATTCATGGGTTATCAGTGGATGTCGACAATGTATCGACATTTCGGCGCGCGTCCTCAGGCAACATCTGTGTCTATCTCATCAAAACATCCAGCGCTTCTCTAGGCTTACCGATGCTGCTCCGCACCCGCCATCCCAAACCACCCTATCACGTCCCTTTGTGCGCCAGCTCAAACCCTCACAGATCGTACTGTCTTCCATGATCATGCCTCAACTCCGGAGCGGGCATGTTTGTGCCAAGCATCCAGCGGCTAACGACACGGGCGCTTTATCTGTTTGAACAGTCGCGCAATGGCGTAGCAACGAGGATCCCGAATAGCACCTTCGAGCTGTCCTGGCCCGGGCAGGACGAGGTGTCGATCTTAGTCAAGAAGATGCAAACACTAACGACGAAATCAAGCCGATCAAGCGAGCTGAACAGACTCCACCACAAGGAACAGCTTGAACAACATGATGTTGAAGAGATTCGTCAGGAAGAGCCGGATTGTTGGGTGAGTAGGCTTGCTTGCGCCTGCTCTGTGATGGTGTTCATTGCAGTTCTCAGGCCGTGGCAACGCGGCTGATGTCCTTCGCGGATGGCGAGCTACCGCAGGACGTCGAGCAGTCCCTGGTGTAGGACGATGAGTCCCTAGATGTCGACAATGGATCAACATTTCGCCGCGTTCTCTGAGTCTGAGACCGTATGCATGGGCACCTTCGAGCCGTTCGGGCCCCAAAAGGACGAGCTGTCGAATCTCAGCGCGAAAACGCATCCGCTGACGACGAAAATGAAGCCGACGAAAACACCGCCTTCCTGGTGCTCGTTATTGGATTTGCCCTAGAGAGTTCCGCGACATGCGGTCTGGGCAATCCGATCTGCATGAACCGTGACAAACGTGTATAGACGCGCGAAGACTAGATCAACGGAGGGTCTCAGGCACAGTGAAGAGGATCTCGTTGAACATACAGAATACATGGATTGTAGGCTAAATCGATGGAAAATGACACCCTCTGTGATGTTCCTCCCACTCCGGGTAACTGACGAGCGGGACATACTCGGCAGGAATGTCTTCGGGAAGAAGTCGCTTCTTCATGTATCCCCAGATCCCTTCAGCATTATCCCGGTGTTCTTGCCACTGATTGTCCGTCTGAACCTCGGACACAGCCGTGTCCAGGACGCGCAATGCATCGACATTGGTCATCCACCCGTTGTACTCATTGACGGCCAAGGCAAGCACCCAGTAGAGCTCATTCACACCCACAAGGCAGTCCTTTGGATATTTGCGGATGAATGCAGAGGCGGCGTTGGCGAATCGACGTTGCAGTCTGATCGGGATCACCGAACGAATGCGGGTGAATGCGTATACCAATTTGTTAGTGACTGCGCGGTGTACTACCGAGTTGAGCGTCTCAAAGTCCAAGTCGCGCTCCGTTTGATCCGGACTCCGGGCGGTACAGTGCTCGAGGAAAGTGGTAAAAACGCCCACACGGTCCACGGACACAGTCGTGAACTTGCTGTGCCGATGCACGCTCCATTCGTTCATCGTTGTCAAGGCCGAGCACGGCACGGAACCAGTCCTCGTCGTCGAAGATACTCGGCAATCGCTCCCATTTCGACGAATCCTGCCGCAAACTTTTGAGCACGACAGACTGGACGATGATAGCCAAACGGTGCGTGCGAATGTCGGTTGCTTCCTGCAGAGTGCGGAGGACCAAAAGATGGGTATCAAAGTCTTTTGGTGGTACATCAGACCCGAGCCAATTCTGATAAATAAGCTGGAGGGCGTCGACACTGGCCTGGGGATTTGATCGGAACTCGAAGCAGTCGCATAGACGGAGGGACAGGAATCGGGTATAATGATACTTTGGAGCGGCCTGTGAATGATGCTTTGAGTCAAATTCCGGGTCAGAGACGGCAAGAGACGGATGTCGAACAAGGAACGGCCCAAGACCCGGCAGCGACCGAACGGAATAATTGGATGTCTGGGCAAACGGGCTGATCATCAGACGAGCAGCAAAGACGACGCTGTCCGCTGTCTCGTCCACTGTCTTGTCCCACACAGAACTGATTAGCTTTTCGAGAGCAATATACAGAGTCGAGTAGCCATCCGCTTCCGTAAATCGCATTTGTGACCGATAAAAGAGTGAATTGGTCGCATCCCGTTGGAAGCTGGCGGAGCATTTGGAAAGTGCCAGCAGATATTGCGTGTACGTGCGATGCATGTCCGTTTGCCGCTGCTCTTCGGCTTCGGTGCGAATATCACCGTCGTAGTCGCTCAACGCCCGCTCCTGACTCCGAGACTCGATCATGTTCAGACGGATCAGAGCGGAGACGCCAGGGAGCATGCTCTGCACTTCGTCGGACTGAAGAAAGTTCGTACCGAATAGTGCGTTGTCCACGTCGACTTCTCCGATCGGACTTTGCAGAGGCAATCCCGTGTGAAGAGAGAACGCGCAGATGGCCCAGATGGCACGGAGCACGGAGAGCTGACGGCGGAGGCGGACTTTTTCCTCAAGCAGATTGCTGTTGGAGCCAGCCATAAAATCAGCAAGACGCTGGCAGAGATGGACTTCCCGATCCTGCAACAGGGACTGGAAGAGTGCCTGATACACACCGCGAGGCTTGTTTTGATCGAAATCCCATAGCGTCTGGGGGATCCCCTTGACAAGTTTCTCAAGCTCCTCATCGTCAGAGAGAGACCGGAAGACCCACGCGAGTGCGTGTGTCTCTGTGTCGACGGCGGGATGCAGTGCTGCTGATTTCAAGGCGTCCACCATGCTCTGGGACTGCGGACGAGTGTCGGCAGGGGCAGGACGCTTGGCAGAGGCCTCGGAGTTCGTCACAGGAGATTCCGCGGGTTTCTCGGGGTCTGTCACAGTGATTCGCTTTCGGGTGAAGGCCTTGCAAACAGCCACTGCCCTCCATATATAAGCCCTCAGTACGCTTCCCAAACTTCGATTCAGCGACCACAAGATCCGTGTGAGCGGTGTCTGATACGGACAGTCGAAGAAGAAGAGTGGGAGGGAGGAGAACGCTCCGTAGACGGAGACAAACAGGAGCAGAAGAGCGGAAGAGATGCACATGATGATGATGTTGACGGGCACGAGAAAGGCAACTAGGCCTGCAAAGAACAGGAGTAGTGCCCCGTGCAAGAGAAGCGGGGGAACGCCGACAACGGCGTGCATATCGAAACGCCGTAAGCCGTAGTAGAGATACATGTACACACGCGCGCGGACAGAGGGGGAAGAGAACATGGTTGTCCGGTGCTGGTACTCTTGGGCCCACTGCTTGACCAGAGTCGCAACAAGGGCACTTGACAAGCTCAGTGTAAGACTGGTGAACCAAAGCGCGTTGCAGACAAGAGAGGAGGCTGGGGGCAAGAACGCAGCAGGGGGAGGAAGTACGTCCTTCACGGCTGTGCCGTTATTCATGTTCGCAAGCTGATGCGATATCTGGCTGAGGAGTGCAACAGTCTGACTGAGCAGCACAACGGTCTGGCCACCCGGGTCCACATTCAGCGTCTTGTAGCTTTCGATAATGAATCCGGTGACGACTCCCGAGAAGAGACCGGCCTAATAAGTCAGATTCAGAGAGGGACCAGAATTCAAAACGGAAGGGGGGACGCACAATGATATTAAACCGTATTGACCACCGTCGCGCAACACGTGACACATTTGGTCAGGTGTTTGATGACTCTCGCCTTCAATTTTCGTCATCAAGTCCCACGTAAATGTACACCAGCCACTGGCCATGCACTCGATTTCGGACTGAAGGCCAATGTACAATAGACGTAGCCAATTAATGTCAGAATTTGATTACTCACATGTCGGGTAGACCTTAATCGCAAAAAGTGCTCGTCTGTTATATACACTCTACCCATCACATAGGTATTCTTCAGTATCCAGTACTTACATGATGTATTGTTCGGACTACTAAGATCCCGGGTATTCGTTGCTCACTCCCACACACAGGCTAGTTATTCCAAGTCGGAAAGCTCAGATCCCTGAGCTTTGTCCCGTTTACTATCACACACACATTTTCAAGCCAGTGTCCCAGAATATCAACGCTGGTGTCTCCTTTGAAGCGACACACGCAATTCATAGACAGTGGCTGGTGTACATTTACGTGGGACTTGACAACAAAAATTGAAGGCAAGAGTCATCAAACACCTGACCAAATGTGTCACGTGTTGCGCGACAGTGGTGGGTCAATACGGTTTAATCACAAAGATCAATAGTCCATCCATCTCGCTGCGCCAGCCATCGATTGTTGATCAAATATCATCTGTCAAGATGGATGTCGTGATACACATCTATGACTCCATCACATGTCATCTAGAGTCATATCGACTCGTCCCAAATAGATACAAACGGCCCCCTGTATCATATATAAGGAGGGCTCTATTACCCTTTAATACAAGTCTCTTGACTACTCCCGCATAGTGCCCACACTAAGCTCTCACTCACACAGGTGAGCTGCTAGACGCTCTCCCCAGTGCTCAACAGGTTATGGGCCCCGAGAGCTATGTCTGCGCCTCAGTGGCCGCGACATTCATTGTATGCGCCGTCACTGGCTGCAACAATGAGCAGCGTCTTTAGCCTATCTGTATTCACTTCAGCTGCTGCATAGTGCTGGTGAAACCATGCCAGATTGCAATTACATTGCTCAATCCAGATGCATCGATCTCTAAAGGAGATTATGATCTATGAGGATCTGATCATCTTTATCTTTGATTTTATCTATCAGATTAGATTGATGCTGATCACTCACTCAGATCTAACATGTCGTCCAACTCCAACAACATCTTCAATGCTGTCTCCATCTTTGATGGAAAGCACTGGCTTGTCTGGTCCGGAACTATGGAGTCCTATCTGGAGCATCAGGGGATCTCATATGTGCTGACCAAAACCGTGCCAACTGAAGTCAAAGCATCTGATGGCACTGTGTCCAACAAATTGGAAATCAAGCAGTGGAAGCATGACGACCTCAGGGCCAAAGGCAGCATTAAGTTGCACCTGACTGAAGGTGTCATTGCTAACATTCCTGCCACCGAAATAGTGTCCGCTGCCAAGATCTGGGAGCATCTGAAGACCCAATATGGTGGTGCTCAGTGCGCCGACCTGTACGCGTACTTCCAAGCCGCGTTGAACTCCAAGTACAACGTGGGGTTGCACCCGGATCCACAGCTGCTGGTGATCACTACGGCGTTCACTCGCCTGGAGAATGAGTCTTTGATCATTCCTGAGTTCCTCAGGGCGATGATCATTCTCAACATAGCCCGGATTCCCTCTGTCACGGAGACTGTTCTGCAGACTTACGACAAGGACGAGATCAAAGTCTTGGTGGTTCGCGATGCTCTCTTGACGCATTTTGCTCAGAAGCAGTCTCAAAGCCAGAATCATGTGGCCAAGTTCAATACCAAGTGCAAGCGCGATGACCCTTCGTTCACCAATCAGCAACAGGGCTCTGGCTCTGCACCCGACAAGGGTGATAAAGCTGATGGAAAGAAGAAGAACCGTCGAGGCAAGCGCAGTGGGAAGAACAAGGACAACAAGGGCAAGGGCAAGGCTGATCACAGTCATGTCCATGGAGTCTCCGAGATCACTGGCTCCCTCACTATCAGTTCGATCGCCTTGCTCACTCCGTCTATCCCTGTGCCGACGATCTCGCATGTCACGCACATCTCTTGCGATGGACCCAAAATCCGCGCAGTTCAAGAGAAGTCTCCCGTTAACAACAATGGGATTATTGACACCGAGTTCCAGAAGCCTACTCGTAAGGTCTTCGAGCTGGCCAAGAAGATGGATGTGACGGTGACCGCAGAACGCTTCCGGACTCTTGACAAGATAGTCAATGAGAAAGGAATGCTCCGCGAGGACGCAATCATGCGTTCTCCATCTCCGGTTGCTTCCGGCTCGAATCACACCCTGGATAGTGGTCCTCCTGCCAAACGCAGTCGTATCGAGGAGATCCCTGACGTTGAGATGGCCACCGGCCAACAGAATGATCTTGATCTTCTGTTTGGAGATAGCAAGTTCACCCAAACTGAACCCGTCAATTGGGATGAGGTCGTCGACTTCAACACCCTTCTGGAGGAGATGGACGCTCCTTCCGCCGAAAGGCAAGTACCCTGCCTTCTTGGGCATATGCACAATTCTGATTGTTGCTCACAGCCAGAGCGCGTAATCACCGCCGCCCCGGGTTCTGGACTTAATTCGTTGATGATTCAATCGCATGATTTTTGTACCAATCTATTCTGTGTGCACTCCGATTTTGCTGCCTGCTCTAAGTGTAAGGGGAAACATCATCATCATCATGAATTAGGGCCTCTATGGCTTCTCGATTCTGGTGCATCTCTCCATGTGACATCGGAGATTAGTGATCTGGTCGGATATGAGAAGCTCTCAGATCCTATTGTTGCTCAGACCGCTGATAAGAACACACGTGTTGCCCTTATTGGTCGAGGAACAGCCTTCATCAATCATTACGTCACAAGGCATGGAGAAAAGACTATGGTGACTTCTCAGATATATCCAGTGTACCTAGTGCCAGGATTACATGGTTGTCTCATGTCTTTGGGCTCCTTACTCAAAGGAGGATCTCGCGTTCGTGGAGACGAATCACGGATCAGCTTACATCGAGGGAAGTCCCCACTCTCGATCATGGAGTTTAGAACTCTAGGGAAGGACATTGCCTTGTACTTCCTGATGTCAAAGCCTAGCACGGTTGAGACAGTGCGATCCATGTCCACTGTTTACAAGGTGGATTATGAGATCATGCACTGGCGATTTGCACATCCGTCAAAAGACGTTTTACGTCAGGCAAAGAAAAATACCAAGGGCTTTCCAGAAGACCTAGTATTTCCCGAGGAAACCCGACCGTGTAAAGGATGCGCACAAGGGAAAATGCACCAACGTGCCTTCCCACCTTCCAAAAACGAGTGGAGAATCTGTTTGATTTGATCCACTCGGATCTCAAACAATTTCCCATGGTGTCTTATCACAAGTACCGTTACTTCATGAGCTTCTTCGACGAAGCACTCTCCTACGGCTGGACAGTATGCCTTGTGCAGAAATCCGACGCCAAGCAGGTTATGCGCAATTTCATTGCGATGGTCAAAAACCAGTTCAATGTCACCATCAAAAAGTGGCATATTGACAATGGGGGAGAATTCATGGGGATGGGAATGGAAGAATTTCTCGCGGAACAAGGAATTCTAGTGGAGAAGGGTGCTCCATATGCTCACCAGCAGAATGGGCATGCCGAGCGCTTCAATCGAACGATCATGGATAAGGCAGAAGCCATGCGCTTCACTGCCTGTCTTCCTAATTCTTAT
Source organism: Mycena citricolor (assembly GCA_963692855.1). NCBI lineage: Eukaryota > Fungi > Basidiomycota > Agaricomycetes > Agaricales > Mycenaceae > Mycena > Mycena citricolor. The sequence continues at coordinate 1,938,900 of CAVNYO010000421.1, read as the reverse complement.
TGGGAATTCGCTATCAAACATGCGACACGGATCTACAATATGACACCTATCAGGCGTCTAAAATGGAAAACTCCATTTGAAGCTCTTCACAAGGAAAAACCGGATGTTTCCGAACTCCGAGTCTTTGGTTGTGCTGCATATGTCTTTATCCCTGATGAGAAGCGCGCCAACAAGTTATCGCCCAAATCGGAGCTGATGACCTACTTGGGCATTCCTGATGGTGTGAAAGGATTTTTATTCATGCGCACAAACAATTCCACGTTCGTCGCCACCAAGGCATTGTTCGATGAGGAATTGTTCCCTCGCTGTCCTGACAGCAATCGACCACCCCACGTTCCAGTTGGAGAGGAATTTCCAGAACGTGATGACCCAGTGAATCCACAAGATCCACCACAGGTAGACGGAGAAGATTGGCTATATGGAGATAATCCTTTTCCATTCCCCATGCCATCTGATCCAGCTCCACCACCTCCCGTACGAGGAAATGATGATGGTGACAACGGTCATAATCGTCAGGACCCACCGCCAGAGCGTCGGGATGAACCTCAGAGGACTCGTAGAAGTAGAATTCCACAACCAAGTCGGGAAGCTTCACCAGCTCCCGAGCCTCGAAGGTCTTCACGCCAGCAGAATGTGCCTACACGTCCAGGAAACGTCTATGGGGAAAAGCGTACCCCTACGGATATAGTCTGTGACATCCAGAACAGCAGAGGATGGAAGCGGTATGTTGGTGAAGATGAGGGTAGCTCCCAATCTCAACCATCAACCAGTGCTGATGCAGGGGTTCCCGGCCCTAGCTCGCAACCAGATTCCTCAAACGCAGGTGCTTCTGATGATCTAGACGAGGATGCACGCATGGAGAAGCTATGCCAGGAAGGGGGAGTAGAGCTCATCACGGCGCTGCTGTCAAAAGCGGTTCCAAATGAGAATCTACCTGATACATCTAAAATTCGCGATTGGACGTTCCGTGATATCAAGCGGTTGCCTTCTGAACAACAGAAAGGTTGGATTGATGCTTGCCGCAATGAGTTAGAGGCACTTCGTCAGCGCAAGGTCTATTCCCTTGTGGACCGTCCAAAAGGACGGAAGGTTATCAGATGTCGCTGGGTCTTTGACCAAAGATCTGATGGCCGAAAACGTGCCCGCCTAGTTGCCAAGGGTTTCAGTCAAGTCAAAGGTGTTGACTATGACGAGATATTCTCTCCTGTCGTCAGGTATGAGACGTTCCGGTTGGTTATGGCGCTTGCAGCGCTAAATGATTGGCATTGGTCTGGACTCGACGTCAGTAAGGCTTTTCTCTATGGAGAGCTTGACGAAGAGGTCTACATGGAACAACCCCAAGGCTTTGTGGCGAGAGGCCAAGAGCGCAAAGTCATGCGCTTGCACAAGGCAATCTATGGACTCAAACAAGCTGCTTTAGCATGGTGGAAGGCGCTGACCAAGTCCACGAAAGCCATGGGCTGGATCCGACTAACATCGGATGCCGGTGTGTTCTTCTACAAGGACTCTGATGGCAGCATAGCCGTCATAATAGTCTATGTGGATGATGCACTGTTCTTCTCCAAGAACAAGAAGCTCCTCGCCTTTCTCAAGTCTGAGTTCAACAAGCGATGGGAATGCCACAATTCTGAAGATACTCCAGAGTTCTTGCGCGTACGCCTCAGTAGAGTAGGATCTTCGATCAAGATTGATCAGATTCCTTATCTCGACAAGGTACTAGAGCACTTTGGAATGCAGAACGCCAAGTTCGCAGCGACCCCTCTACTGGCTGGATATGTTCCGATGCCAAACGAGGATGAAGTCGATCCAGAGCTCAGGAAGAAATTCCAATCAGTAATTGGTTTGTCTTCCCTTGCCTTGGAATTCATATTCTCAGTGTGAAACCCCATAGAAGTCCATTTCAACATTAAGAAGAGGTTGGAACTCACTCACACAGTTCCTCTTACATTGCTATTGTGAAATCGGTTGCACCTGCAATAAAATAGATAGAGCAAGATTTTCAGAGCAATGAGTCCTCTAAAATTCCCAAATAGCTTACTGTAATGGAGTAGCAAATTGCTTAGGGTGACTGAAGCAAGGATATCTGCATTACAAGAGTGACTTTCACTTCTACCTGTTACCCTTGCTTCCACTGCTTTTTCTGTTCCTTCAATGGCTGGCTCTACTATGTGATATAAGACAACAGCATATTGCTAGAGAAGCATACAGTGTTGGAAAGGAAGAGGGATATGCCTAGAGAAACATGTGCTGTCATTGAAAGCTATGTAGGATATCAATAAATGAATTAGAGCATGGAGGCATTGTACAACAGTGCAGTGGCTTGGAAGAGGACAAATGTAAGTGATTGCATGGAAGAATATCCCCTGAATGGCTAAGAGAGAACCAACAATATGAGCATAAATTGAGTAAGCAGATGATGTCAATCAGGGTCTGACAGTTAAGATGAGATTAGGATTTACTGTAACTTTATAATCAGTTTGCCACCCTTGTTACAAGTGACATCTGACACTAATTTGTCAATCTGTCAGCTAGGTCTGTGATCTGTGACAAGACAAAAGAATTGTCAGGTGGTAAAATCCGACCTTAAAAATCCGGAAACACCCAATATTAATGACCAGACATGATGCAGACCCAATCTGAGGAAAAATGAAATTGTCACCTTGGCTTGTGACCTGTGACAAATCATTGTATTTCTTCCCTGTCAGGGCTCTTGTGACATGTGACTGGTGAACTGATTATAAACTCATATTACATCATTAACATCATTAAAAATTGATGTGCAATCAAAAGCTGTGCTATTCCACATGACAGTGAAGTACGTGACTGATGCTGGTATAGAAAGTGATGGGAAATCAACATTCTTTTTCTGAACAATACCCTATGCTGATTTTCAATTCTGGCCAAGTGCCCCAGAATGTGCCAAAAATAGACAATTCTGAGTGTACTTCTGTTCAAGCTCAAACCATACAAGCAGCCTACAAAGTAATTGGAGCATTCACAATTTTTTTCTTTCCCGGCCTATGGCCGGCTGTGGGATCAAATACAGCATCTGTCTATGGGGATACACTGAATGCACCCTCAATGATCTTGTATACAAGCTGAAACATCCATACAGGCAGCCTGCAAGGGTAAACGGAGCATTCACAAATGCATGAGAACAGGATGGTCCAGACCACATCCAGTCCCTGTAGTGGTTGCAACCACCCACTCAAGCCAGCAAAGGGTGATTTTCTTTTCTGGCCTATGGCTGGCTGTGGGGCCAGATACAGCACCCTCCACTTGGTATGATCTTGATGTGCCCCCAGTGTACTTGTCTACAAGCTGAACAGCCTATACAAACAGCCCGCAAGGCTGATTGGAGCATTTGAGAAAAAAAAATTCCCTGGCCTACAGCCGGCCCTGGGGCTGGATACAGCATCCCCCTCTTGGGATGGGCTGGGTGCACCCCCATTGTACTCATCTACAAGCTGAACAGCCCATACAAGTAGCCCACAAGGCTAATTGGAGCAATCACAAATGCATGATCACAGGGTGGTTGCAACCATATGCAGTGAGGACCATCAATTGACCTGAGGTGGCTGCAACCAAAGGCCAACAAATGGTCAAGACCACCCTTTTCAACAGTCAAAATAGGGTGTGCTACTGATTTGGGATGGGTGGTTGTGCCCAAAGAGGTGGATGGTCTGAGACCACTGAGTGGTCTTGGACCCTCTGAAGGCTAAAAAATGACCACTTTTGGTACCCTATTAGGCTCAAAAACCATCTGACTATAGTGCACGTGTCATCTAGAGTCATATCGACTCGTCCCAAATAGACACAAACGGCCCCCTGTATCATATATAAGGAGGGCTCTATTACCCTTTAATACAAGTCTCTTGACTACTCCCGCATAGTGCCCACACTAAGCTCTCACTCACACAGGTGATGTGACAATCAACCCAAAAACAAAGTCGAAAAGAAAAGTGAATTCGAAGACTGGAGAATACAACCAAGTAGCTACAGTATTTATACCCAAATCCAGTCTGAGTCATATCTACAACTAATGAGTCATAGGGCTATGTACCGCATGGAACACTGGTCATGGGTTGTAGTAGAACCTTCCGGAGCATATGTCGCGCAGCCTTGAATCGATAAGGATAACCCCTGGAACCCCTAACCCGGACCGCCTGATGCCGTGATCCATGATAAGATAAGTCGTGCCAAGATAAGATGAGATCGTCAAAGATAAGATAAAAAGCGGCCAAATTATGACATTACCCCCTCTCTAGGGTCGATGTCCTCATCGACTAGGTCAATGGGCGTGAAGACGTTCCCGTAGGGATCAAAGAGTTGTTGCTGGGGGTATGGAAGGCGCTTGTCTTTGGGTTTGTAGTGATGGATGAGATAATCCCAGTGTCCGGCTTCGAGCGTTGGCAGGAGGCGAATGCGTGTGTCTGGGTTGGATTGTTTCCTCTGCCAATCTCTCAGGACCTTCTTTGCATGGGTAAGGTGACGTGATGGTTCCCAAGTATTTTCGCTATGCGGCCAGCCCTTCCATTTGACCAAGTACTGTTTTCCTCGGCCGACGTTTCGCTCTTTCACGATCTCTTCGACTTCCCACTCCTCTGCTCCTCCGATCATCTTGGCTACAGGCCTCTTCTCTCGGCAATGGGGGGGTGGTTCGTGATAGGGTGTCAATAGTGACTCGTTGAACACCGGGTGTCTTCGGTCCGTGTCCGGCAAATCCAGCTTCCATGCGGCCGCTCCGACCTTCTCCAGTATCTCGTATGGTCCTAATCTCTTGTCGCTCATCTTCTTTGATGGTCTATCCATCTCGATATTTTCCCCTTCTATGTACACCTTCATCCCAACCTTCAACTCCGGAACTTCTTTTCTTTGTTTATTGTAGTATTTTTTCATTTTTTCATTTGCTTTTTCCAATGCTGCTTTTGCTTCGTCTTGTATTTCTTTGATTCTTTTTACAAACTCTTCCGCCGACTCGTTCCTCGATTCCATCCGCTGCTCCACTCCCTTCCATGGGTGATATCCGTGATTCGCGTAGAATGGTGATATTTTGGTAGATGTGTTCAATTTATCGTTATATGCGAATTCTGCCATTCCCAGCCACTCCGACCAGTCCGTTTGATGGTAATTGACGTAGATGCGGAGATAATGCTCGATCTCCTGATTCATGCGTTCTGTCTGCCCATCCGTGATCGGGTGATATGCGGTCCCTGGATTCATTTCTATGCACAACATCCGATTCGTCTCCTTCATGAAGCCCTTGATGTATCGTGAGTCCCTATCGGTGATGATCTTGCGAGGGATTCCGTGATAGCGGTAGACTCGGTCCCTGGTTAACCGTGCCACTCCTTCGCTGCTGATGTCAGTACTAATTGGTTCGACATGGATCATTTTGGTGAAGGTGTCACACCACACATGAATTGCGTCATACCCGTTACTGACCAGCAAGGGTCCGATCTGATCCATGGAGATGATTTCCCATGGCGCGTTTGGAACTGCATGCGGGTGCAAACTCCCTGTCCTGGCTCTTCTGGTCTTGGTCCGCTGGCACGCCTCGCACGTCTGGATGTATTTCCGAATTTGGTTTCCCATCCTTGGCCACCAGTAGTTCCTTTCCACCATCTCCTGCGTTCGGTTGATCCCAGCGTGTCCGACCAAAGGGGTGTCGTGGTGTAGTCCGATGATCTTGTCCCGTAGCTCCTTGTCCCTTGGTACATAGAGCTTCCCATGATACGTGATAAGCCCCTCTTCCTTCTTCCATCCGATGAGTGACTTCTCTAAGGCTGCCTTGACGCTTCCATCAATTGATCGAATGGCCTTGATTTCATTGATTAGCTGCTGATCCTGTCCCTCGAATGTGACTTCTTGTGATCGGAAGAACTCGGGCTTCAGTAGCGTGACGTCCTTGTTGTTGTTCTTGCCCTGATCGTGATCTGCTCGTCGAGACAGGAGGTCCGCCTTGCGGTTGAGTGCGCCGGGTCGGTGTCGTAGGGTGAAATCAAACTCCGCCAATTCCGTGATCCATCGTGCTTGCCGTCGATTGAGCTTCTGCAGCTTCCGGAAGTACTCAAGATTCTGATGATCAGTGAAGATCTCGAACGTCTCCGTGGCTCCCAGTAGTAGCTGTCTCCATTTGTCCAATGATAGCATGATTGCAAGCATTTCCTTGTCGTAGATCTCGTAATTTCGCTCGGTTTCGGTCAGTGCGTGTGAAATAAATGTGATTGGGCGCCAAATGCTGTCTTGGTTTTGGCTCAAAACGGAGCCTGTTGCCCCTTCCGAAGCATCGGCTTCCAGACGATATTGGCCAGTGTCATTTGGCAGTGCTAGGACCGCATCCTCCGCGATTCTCTTCTTCAATCCATCAAATGCCGCACGCTCATCTGCACCCCATGACCATCCTGCCTTCCCTGTCAGCCGTGTCAATGGCTTGGCAACCTCCGCGTATCCCCGGACAAAGCGCCGATAGAAGTTTGTGAATCCGAGGAAAGCTTGGACCTGTTTGACACTCTTTGGTTCGGGCCATTCCATCACGCCCTTGATCTTGACTGGGTCCATCCGCATCGAATTGTGTCCAATAATTACACCCAAATATTCGATTTCCGTGCGTTCGAACTCGCACTTTTTGGGCTTCAGGTATAGCTTGTGTTTCTGGAGCAATTCGAGCACTCGTTTCGTGATCCGCCGATGTTCGTCCAAGTTTTCTGTGAAGATCAGTATATCGTCCAGATAGACTACCACGTGACCCTCGTTGATCAACTCTCGGAGTATGTCGTTCATCATGTTTTGGAACGTTGCCGGGGAATTTGTGAGACCAAAGAACATAACTAAGGGCTCGTACAGCCCTCGGTTCGTGTGGAATGCAGCCTTCCACTTGTCGCCCTCTTTGATCCGTACATTGTTATATCCCCATCAGATGTCGAGCTTGGTGAAGAACTTTGCGCCGCATAGATTATGGACTAGTTCGGAGATCAGCAGTAGCGGGTATCAATTCCGGATTGTCATCTCATTCAGCTTCCGATAATCTTGGACGGGGCGTAGAGAGCCATCCTTCTTCTTGACAAAGAAGAATGCTGATGCCATGGGTGATTTTGATGGCCTGATCCGTCCACTGGCCAGGTTCTCTTGTAAGAATTCGTCGAGTTTGACTTGTTCATTGTGTGATAACGGGTACACCTTGCAGTCCACTGCCTTGGAACCAGGTTTGAGCTCGATTGCGTGATCCCATGCCCGTCGGTCTGGTAGCGAGTCAAACGATTCCTTGGCGAATACTTTGACAAATTCCCGATATTGATCCGGAATCTTCCCCTCGGTCATCCTCTCCTTCTCTTTCTCTGCTTCTTCTGCGAATTTCTGCGCCGGCGTTTCCTTCAGCCGCAGATCCACTTCCTTCCCAAAATCGACCAACAGGATCGATTCTCCCTCTTCCAGATCCGGCATGCCCGTGTCCAGGTCAATTGCATCCATGTCAATCATTGCTTGATGTTCCTCGTGACCCCTCATGTGACACCGCTCTGGGCATCGGCTGAATCTCAGGGTCTGTTCCTGCCAATCCACCTTGGGGTTGTGTTCCGTCAGCCAATCAAGACCAATGAAGATCCGAGCTTTCCCTAAACACGTCAGAAGGAACGTGCGTGTCTCCACGTGAGGGCCAATTCTCATCCTTAGGTCAACGTAATGCGTGATCCGACTGCTGATGTTCTCGGTGTTGTCGGCGTTACGGGCCACAATAGGTTGTGGAAGCTCTTGAATATCCAACTTCTCCGCCCGTGCGTAGTTGGTATCGATGCAACAGGTACTGCAGCCGCTATCGAGCAGCGCCTTGACTCCGCGCATTTTCCCTGAGTCCAGACCCGTGATCTGGACATATACGTCCATCAAATGTCTCTTCCTTTCGGCCTGGTAGTCGCGCAATTCCTGCGCCAGTCTGCCGGGCTGTGGGCCCTTCTGTCTCTCAGCCGCCAATTTCCTTTGAACGGCATCTGGCACCCTCGTTCGTTTGGGTATTTCTGGAACCCTTATTTCGGCGGATTCCTTGGGCGCTTCCTCCTTTTTCAAGGATTGAGCCTCCGGAGCAATGCTCCCCTTTTCGGTCTTTGTTGACGTGGTTCCTTCTCCACGAGCCATAAATACGTAGGAGTCCAAAATTAATTTATCCGCAATTTTTTGATCCTTTTTACTCTGTAAATACTCTCTATTTAAAGCTATTTTCCTTTGTCGTTGTTTTTCCATATCAGCGACGAGAAAATCATGAATATTAGTACGTAGGGAGTCTGAGATCGTGTATGTATGAGGAGAATTGTTCATATCTTTAATTGAAACAAGTACAGAAAAACGTCCATAGTCCGGACGCTCCACCTCCTTGGCTAGAGGAGCGGAGCGTTTCAAAAACCCTTCTCGCGCAGCTTCTCGGCGATCTCCTTGAGGAACTCGTTGTCCTTGTCCCCGTTCTCGATCTCTTCAAGCATCGTGGCCCGATTGAAGAATGTGCGCTTCTTTCTTGGTTCCGGACAGTTCCGCGCAATGTGCCCAGGCTGCTGACAGTTGTAGCAGATGATATTGCGGCCGCGGGCGTGGGTACGATCGATTTCCATCGGAACCGGTTCGTTGGCAGCGGGTCGGGCCGGAGCGGGTGTGGGCGCCACTGGTGCCGCTTGGGGACGGAACTGGGGAGGTGGTCGTTGTGTGGGGTGCCCATACGACGCTTTGCGCAGCTGGTCACGCAGAGCATTGGCTTCGATGTTGATGCACCAGGCTTTGAACGCTCCATAGGCCTTGGGCAGAGGGACACCGGTGTTGTAGAGACGGCTGGCGATCTCGCTGCTGAGTCCGCGCTCCAGGAACTCGATGAGGATATTATCCTGGTCCCCCTTCTTGTATTCGCCTTTGTCGTCGGTGGTGTCGACCACATTGTAGCCTGCATCCGCGGCCAACATCTCGAAGTCGGAGATGTAGTCCGCGAAGGACCGTTTGTTTTGGCGCAGGGCCATAAGCCGAGCAGCGGCGACTTGTTCCGCATTGGAGTCCCCGAACGCCCTCTGAAGCTCCTCTAGGAAGTTCTTTGATGTGACTCCTGCCTTCAGTCCCTGGAAGCCATCGAAGTTGTGCTGCTTCCAGTTCATCGCCCATCTTGAGGCAGCGCAGCTCGTGCCGTTCTCGTTACGGAGGTAGGAGAGGACAAAGAGGATTTTGGTCTCATCCTGCGAGAACTCCGATCGATAGGCACCGATGTAAGTGGTGCACGCGTCCACAAAGCCCAGGTATTTGGACTTGTCGCCATCGAAGTAGGGGGGGTTGGCGGCGAGGGTGATGCGGTGATGTCCTGACATGGTAGGAGCAGGTTCGGTAGGTGGGGGCGAGGGTGGTTGTTTGGAGGGTAACTCGCCAAGGTCAGGGATCTCGTCTTCAGGCGGCGGGAGGGCGAGGTAGGGGTTGGAGGGCCCGGGTTTGTTTTGATGCGCCAGATCGGGCGACGATGGTATGATGGGGGGAGGGGATGGACTCCCAGATGACGATGGGAATCGGTACGAAATGGTGGATTCGTGTGCTGTACAAGCACTCGAGGAAAGGTTCTTTTGCTAGCAAAAAGATCCCGGGCCTAGCTCTTCACGTGCCCGATGATCCCGAGGTGCGTTTTCCCAAAGGTCTCCGCAGCACTCCTTGTAGCTACTGTAAGGCTTGGGTCGGGCTCAACGTTACCTGTGGCCTGGTGCTGTTTGCTCGATATGAACCTTTCACTGCGATCGCAGCGAGCGACTAGATGATTCGGTAAAAGGGTGAGTGGGGTGATAAGGGTGAAGAGGATATAGCGGGCGTAGCGGTGCACAGAGCAGGGTAGGAGGTAAGAGGTACAAGGGTATGAGGGGAGTCTTCGAATTATGTGACAATCAACCCAAAAACAAAGTCGAAAAGAAAAGTGAATTCGAAGACTGGAGAATACAACCAAGTAGCTACAGTATTTATACCCAAATCCAGTCTGAGTCATATCTACAACTAATGAGTCATAGGGCTATGTACCGCATGGAACACTGGTCATGGGTTGTAGTAGAACCTTCCGGAGCATATGTCGCGCAGCCTTGAATCGATAAGGATAACCCCTGGAACCCCTAACCCGGACCGCCTGATGCCGTGATCCATGATAAGATAAGTCGTGCCAAGATAAGATGAGATCGTCAAAGATAAGATAAAAAGCGGCCAAATCATGACAGGTGAGCTGCTAGACGCTCTCCCCAGTGCTCAACATCGATGAGGCCTTTATCGTAGCTCTCTGCCTTGGAGATATAGACACTCCAAAGCTTGTTCCCGCTGGCCCTCTCGCGCTCGAGACGCTCTTCTTCTGCCTTTCGTTTGTTGGCCTGTTCTTTCTCAGCTTGTGACATGGTCAAAGGCAAGAGGTGAAGTGCTTTGCCTTGTGTTTGCGCAGCGTTTCTCCATACACGCTACCTCACCAGCACAATGCCACGGCTCACACCGACTGGGGCACATCCCAGGACATGGTAGTTCATTGGCGCTTCCAGGAGATTGACGGATGGCATCAAGCCCTGGTGAGACAGAATCGGTCCCAGGAGGCGCACATGGGTCCATTAGTTGCCGTAGAATTTTGGTGAGTAGATGGGAAGTCCTGAAAAACAAACGAGACGTATAGTTTTGAAAGGGAGGGGCAGACCGGAATCGTTTATAGTACCTGGCCGCATTTGATATGATCTGATCGTCCGTGTTCTCACCGCTCTTCTCGAAGTCGCACTCCAGTCTGCCAGGGCCAATTCTGATCCATACTAATGGTGCTCCGAGTCTGATCTTCCTAACCTCGGCTGAGATGGCTCTCCCCGTAGTCCTCGATGCTTGCACTACAGCAACAACAGATAGACGTTCGTTCTTCACCATGGATGCAGGACACGCGAATTCTCAGAGAAAGCAGTTCCCATCGAACAGAAACAGTCTGCTCACAAACACCTTTTGCTTCGAGTAGATTAAAAGAAACACGTGCTGTCACACCATATCAAGCTAGTCACGGGTCTTGCATTCACTAAGGTATGCCGCATGAGGATCCAGGGACCCTTAGTAAGCAGTGCGTGACAGTCACGTGACGTTCAAATTCACAGTCCGAAAAACGTAGCCCTTCTTTTCGGTGTCATTATGGACATGTATGCACCCAATGTGATCCAAAATGGGTGTCCGAAGGATAATTGAATTTCTTTACGGCTACTATGACTATAGAAGGGGATCTCAACGCCGGCAGCACCGCCACTTCCTAATTGGGACGTCACGTGAATAGTCAAATCTTCCGACCCAAAATTTAAAGATGCTCAGTTCAGTTGGAAATCACTTTCTACAATAAAAGAAAACTTTTGATGCAGAATTCTTGAACCTCACATCACGCTCTCCAGGAGGCAAAATAAAAAATTCTACTCACATAGCAGGTGTGCTAAAGGCCTCCAGAAACACCCCATGTGAGTACTTTAGCTATATTCCCTCCGTGGCCGTCGTCATCTTCCGTCGCTGTTTGTCACAGTGTGACGCTTACAAAGGGTCCCTGGATCCTAATGCGGCATACCTTAAGCACCGCAGCAACAACGACATTCTGCATACCCGTTTTCTGGCGACGCGTCGGGAATCGACCGCGACTTTTTGATCGGCCGTCTCGCAAAATACGAGGAGAAATCGCGTCTGTGTGAGCTATACTTGGCGCAATCGACATGTGTTTCCGACGCTCTCATGTCAAGTCAGCTGGAAGACGAAATGCAGTCGCTGGGGCATCCTGATACGACAGGGGAATCGACACCAAGGGGAGCATTTCACCGCTCATTGGTACCGGACACGACCTCGCCCTCTCATCTACCTTATCCTGGTTTTGGTGGACTAGGTGCCGTGCGACCGCTATCCTCTGCAGCGGGCAATCTGAATGCGGCGGAAGCAGTCCTACATGGGGCTGCTGTGAGAGATCCGGAGTACTATCAAGCGCTTACCAGGGCATCGTTGACACTCCAGCCCATCTGGAGGACCCCCAAGCGTCGCACAAGTGCAGACGCTAGCCGCCGCGTTGATGGTGATATTCGAGGGCCTGTGTGCCCTCCACCACACCATCGAAAGCGCCTGGGACATCTTTCAGCTGTCTGGAAAACTGGTACAAAGGATTCATCGCACTCCAATTTCGGGCTCTGATTCTGCGGCATTAGATTGCCCTGCGTCTGTGGAATGCATCGTGTTTGGTCTCGGCTATTCTGATGCTCCTCTGCCCGTCACTGTCACAGATTGGGTCCCAAAGCACGCGAAGTCCAGAAACGGCGCGTTCTCTTCAGAGAGCTGCTAATCACCAATTGCTAGCAGGTGCGCAGGGGTTGCTTTCGTTTGCTTTTCGTCGGTGTTGATTCCAGCTCTCAGGCCATTGCGACGGGGTCGGCTACCGACATGTTCGCTGCCCTTCGTTCGCTGCATGTTCGTGTGGGACGTCGAGCAGTCAGAGGTCGAGGATGGTACCCCTCAATCTCCATGCACGTCACTCGAGATTAGATTCCATTCATGAGTATATAGGTGGATGTCGACAATACATCGACATTTCGGTGCGTACCCTCAGGCAACACTCATGTCGATCTCATCAAGACATCTAGCGTTTCCCTAGGCTCACCAATTCTGCTTCGTACCTGCCATCCCAAACCACTCGAAGGATTCTATCGCGTGCCCTTATGTGCCAGCTCAAACCCTCACAGATCATGTTGTCTTCTGTGAAGATGCCTCAACTGCGTAGTGGAGGAGTTTGTGCCGATCATCTAGCGGCTAAACAAACGGGCACTGTATCTGTTTAAAGAATCGTGCAACTGGATGTCTAACAACACCTTCGCGCCGTCCCAGCCTGGGCAGGACGAGCCGTTTATCTTTCGGCGGGAAGACGCACACAGTGACAACCAAATCCGAGCCGGCCAAAACATCATCCTCCTGGCGCGAACTCGACACGCTCGAGTTTCTCGTCCCGTCGCCGAACTCGCACAGCGCAACGCACATGCCGCGCCCGAACCTCGCGACGCTATCCTTCAGCCAGGCCCAGTTCTAGGAGGAACACTGGGCAATGCTGTGCAACCTCGTCGGGATGATCACTGACAAAGCCGAGGCTCGAGCAGACGCGTTGATCTCGTGTCTCGATTGACGCCTCCACGGACACAGGACACGTCCTGTCCAGCACACACCCGCACACGCCATTACATACACACAGCCAACTGCAGCCACAGCCGCAGCAATGACATCACCGGAAGAGCTTTCATCAAGACTACCGGCTACCTGAAGCATTCTGGCTCGCAATGGCACCGTCGAGGACGCGATGCGTGATCCAAGGCTGCAAGAGCATCGGCAGATGTATATGTTGCGGGTTGATTTGCCGAGCGTGATGCCCCGCGAAGAATTCTTACTGCTTTATCGTTTGCTTAAATCGCATCTATGTCATTTCAGGTAGCATGAAGCCTCGTTGCAGATATAAGGAATCTTATCTAATCTGGGAAGATCTGATGACACCGATCTCACTCGTGATTCACAGCACTTGACTCCGACCCCAATGTGGTCCGGGGATGTACACGAAAGACGAACGAGGTCCAGAATCTCGGCAACGCACAGATCATCCGTTTGGAGTATTAGCCGGAATGCATAGCAAAAGTGCCGCAGGGATAAGTCAGCTGCATCCCCATCGCTGTCTTCTAAACGGTGTATGGAATCGGTCGAACGCGCGCACTACGTACAGAACGCAAGCACTACATGCGAGGACTCGCTCCACTCCGTCACTCATCCCGCACCTGTCCCATGCCCTCGACCACGAGTCTCGCTGACGCGCTCTTTGCAGAGCCATCGGCCACGGCACGACTATCAGTGCCCCACACATAAGTACACGCGTATGTGATCGACCACCTGATTTCGTCTCTCCGCCTCGGTGCCCCCCACGTTCTCGACGTCGGCAGCGGTTCCGCCCGGTGCTGCGCCACTTGTTTACTCCCGGGCGGCCAAGTCGTAGGCGTTGATCACATTCCTGAGCTAGTTGACTTGTCGATCGTGAACTTGGGGAAAGATGCGGGATTGAGATGGTCGTCGGGATGGTCGGCTTGGTGAGTTGCTCCTTCGCGCGGATGCCGAATGGCTGATCCATTCAACTGCGGGGCAAGGATACCTTAGCGGCGGGCTGTATGATCCCATCCATGCTGGTGCTACTACACCCACGATTCCGCCGGCTCCGGTCGAGCAATTGGCTCATCCGGGGCACATGTTCATCCCTATTAGGACGGACGCTCAGCACATCGTGCATGTCGACAAGGACGCCGTGCATGGATGCGGCCTGTAGAATGTTGAGTCAAAAAGTTTCAGTGCCCTAGAGGACGTGGTCAACAGAGGTCTCACGCAGGGAAGGGGACTCTGAGGATCTCAGCTGTTCAATTATTGCACTAACTAGGTCACGCTCGGGTTGCTCGTTATACATACAGAATACACGGATGGTCGTAAGTAGTCGAGGTAAATGGAAAACAACTTTTTCTGCGATGGCGACTTCACTCCTCGTCACTATCGAGCGAGACAGAGGCGGCAAAAATGTTGTTGGGAGAGAGCCGCTTCTGAATCTGTCTCCGGATCTCTCGAGCATAGAACTTATATGATTGGTCCGGCTGCACCTCCGACACAGCCGTGTCCAGGGCGTGCAATGCATCCGCATCGTCGATCCACCCGTTGTCCTCATCAACGGCCCGGTAAAGCACCATTTCGAGTGCATTGCGGTCCACAAGACAGTCCTCTGGATATTTTCGGATGAATCCTGAGACGGCGTCGGCGAATCGACGTTGCAGTCCAGTCGGGATCACCGGAGACATGTACATGTCTGTGTGGCGTTCCAACAATTCGAGCGTCTCAAAGTCCAGGTCCCGTTCCGTTTGATCCGGACTGCGGGCGGCACACTGCTCAAAGAAAGTGGTCACCACACCCACAGATGCAAACCCGTGAACTTGCTGCGCCGATGCCCGCTCCATCCGTTCATCGTTTTCAAGGCCGAGCATGGAGCGGAACCAGTCCTTGTCGTCAAAGATACGCAGCAACTCCGCCGTTTTGGACAAATTCCCCATGAGCGCGACGCACTGGACGATGGCAACCAAACGGTGCGTGCGGATGTCGGCTGTTTTAGTCCGCAGGGTGCGAAGGACCAGAAGATGGGTATCCAAGTCACTTGGTGGCACATCAGACTCAAGCAAATTCCGATAAATCAGCTGGAGGGCATCGACACATTCCTGGTGATCTGATTGCCACTTCAAGTTGTCGCATAGCTTGTGACACAGGTATCGGGTGTAATGGTACTTCGAAGCGGGCTGTGAGTCGGAGTCTAGGTCGGAGGCGGCGAGAGACGGATGTCGGACAACGAACCGCCCAAGGCCCGGCAACGGCGACCAACTGGGATATTCTGATGTCTGGGCAAACGGGCTGATCATCTGGCGAGCAGCAAAGACGACGTTGTCCGCTGTCTCGTCCGACGCTGAGCGGATCAGATGTTCGAGAGCGTCTTGCAGAGTACAGTAGCCGTCCGTGAATCGCATTGTTGACCGATGAAAGAGCGAAACGGTCTGCTCTCGTTGGAAGCTGGCAGTGCATTGGGAAAGTGCCAACAGATAACTCGTGTACGTCCGATGCATGTCTGCATACGCCTCGGCAGGGAAATGATCATCGTCGGAGTCGCTTGGCTGTGTGAAGGCCCTGCTCAGACGGATCAAAGTGGGAACGTCAGGGATGATGCTCTGCACTTGATGTGTAGGGTGCCATTCCCGGCTCCGGTACGCGATCATGTTCAGACGGACCAGAGCTGACACGTCGGGGACCATGCTCTGCACGTCGGGAGAATCAATAAATTTCGAGCCGAGTAGCGCCTTATCCACGTTGGCTTCTCCAATCGGACTTGGCAGAGGCGACCCCGTGTGAAGAAAGAACGCGCATATGGCCCAGATGGCACGGAGCACAGAGAGCTGACGGCGGAGGCGGTCCTTGCGCTCGAGCAGATTGCTGTTGGAGCCAGCCATAAAATCTGCCAGACGCTGATCGAGATGTACTTCCGGATCCCGCAACAAAATCTTGAAATGCGCCTGATAGACGCCGCGAGGCTTGTTTTGATCGAAATCCCAGAGCGCCTCCGGGAGGCCTTCCACAAACAACAGCAACTTGTCATCATCAGATAGAGACTGTACGGTCCACGCAAGCGCCTCGATCTCTCTCGCGACATCGGGACGCAGCGCACCGCGTTTGGACTTGTGCATAAAGGGGTCATCTTCATTAGAGTCCAGAGTCTCGTTGGCCTCGGGGTCCATCACAGCAACTCTCTTTCGAGTATACAACATGCCGATGGTAGCCATCAGCTCGCTTCCCCAGTCTTGTTTCAGCAGCAAAAGCATTTGCGCTAGTGGTGTGTGGAATGGAAATGGAATGTTGGGATGGTACAGGGGGAGCACGGTGAACGCTCCATAGGCAAGGAAAAAGCCGAGGGGTACAGCGGAGCATGTGCCCATAATGATGCTGTTCACAGGCGCAAGAAATGGCACCAAACCCGCAAAGAATAGGACCAGTGCCTCCTGCAGGCAAAGGAGGGGAAGCCGGACAACGATGTGCATATTGAAGCGTCGGAAACCATAGTTCAGATACAGAGACGTGCGCGACCAGATGGAGGGAGAAGAGAGCATGACCACGCGGCGGGGGAACTCTTGCGCCCATTGTTTGATCAGGGTCGCGACGAATGCGCACAACAAGGTGAGCGTGAGGCTGATAAACCACAGTGCATTGCATACGAGGGAGGAGAGTGGGGGTGAGAAGGCAGAGGTTGGGGAGAGTGCCTCCATCACCACCGTGCCGTTGTTCTGGTTCACGGATGGGTGCAAGATCTGACTGAGCAGCGCGAGGGTCTGGTCGGCCGGATTGATATTCAATGTCTTGTAGCTTTCGATGATGAATATCGTGACGACGCCAGAGAAGATACCAGCCTGACGATTCAGGTCAGAGAATGACTGGTATGGGGGATGGAAAGGGACGCACAAACGTCAGCAGACCCTCCATCTCGCTGCGCCAGCCTTGGATGAGATCCTTTTCGTAGATCTGAGACTCGGAAACGTAGACGCTCCATAGCCTGTTGCCGCTGGCCCTCTCGCGCTTGTAATGTGCTTGTTTTGCCTTTCGTTGGTCGGCCTGTTCTTTCTCGGCTTGTGACATGGTCAAAGAGAAGAGGTGAAGTGTCTTGCCCCGTGTTTGAGCAGAGTTTCTTTATGCACGCTGCCTCATCAGGACGATGCCACGGTTCACAGCCCCTAAGCGCCCAGCGCCAGAGTGGCGGATTTAGACATAGGCGCTCAAGGGATCCCAAGAAAGCTTGGACGGCACAAAGATCGGCCGGTGGCGCGTCCCAGGGCATGGCAGTCCTTCGGCGCTTCTGGGAGATAATCAGGTTTCATCAAGCACGAGGAAGACGGCGTCAGTCCCAGGAGGTGTGCATGAGTCGTCGTAGAATATCAGTCAGCAGATGGGAGGTTGTTGAAATCCAACGAGAGGCATACTAGTTTCGAAAGGTAGAGAGTAGACTCCAATAGCCCCGTTGAACTTGGTCGCATGGGATGAATTGCGATCGTCCCATCTACCACAGCTCTTCTCAAAGTCGCACTATCATAGTCAATCCGATGTTTCGTCAAGCAGTCCAGAGCTCTGATCTTCCTACCCTCGGCCGAGATGGCCCTCCCCGTGGGTGCACGGCGCTAGCACGCTCTCCAGCAACGTCAGATAGAGTGCCGTTGTGCTCAATAGACGCAGTGTACGCCCAGCATCTGAGAATCATGCTGTCCGCATCGAAATGAAATCGGTTGTTCACAAAGACCTTTCATTCGAAATGGATAGGAAGAAACACGTGCTGTCACACCACGTCACTCAGGTTGCGAATCCCGAATGCGGTCGCACTGCTGCAGCAACAACATTCTGCATACTTACCGGTTCTCTGGCGACACGTCGGAATTTACTCGGACTTTGTGACAGGCCGTCCGCACCATACAAGGAGACGCACGTCTCTGCCACCCATCGTTGGAGTAAGCGCCGTGGTTCTCCGACGCTCTCACGTCAAGTCAGCTGGAAGACGAGTTGCAGGCATGCAGCCGCGGTGGCATCCTGAATCCTGATGCACCAGGGCAATCGAGACGAGGGGGGAGTTCGCCGCTCATTGGTTCCGCACCCGACCTCGCCTTTGATCTACCTTATTCTGGTTTCGGTGGGCCGGGTGCCGCGCTCTGCCGCGCGCAATCTGCATAAGGCGGAAGCAGTCCCACACTGGCAGGCGGGCGCTATGAGAGATGGGCAGTACTATTAGGCGCTCACTAGCCTATCTCTGACACTCGATCCAATCTCGGAGGGCCTCCATGCGTCTCAGAAGTGCAGAAGCTTGTGTTGATGATATTCAGGCGGCTGCGTGCTCTCCCGCACACCATCAAGTACACCTGGGCTGTCTTTGAGCTTCCTGCGAAACTGGCACAAAGCGTCGGTCGATTCATCATCCTTCAGCTTCGGGGTCTGATTCTGTGGCATTAAATTGGCCTGCGTCGGCGGGATGTATCGCGTTCGGTCCTGGCTAATCTGACGTTCCTCTTCCCAGACTTCCGATGTCCTGGATGGGGTTCCAAAGCGTGCGAGGTCCATCAACGGCGCGGTCTCGTCTTGGACCTGTTGTCACTCATTGTTGGTCCGTGGGCAGGCTTCCTTTCGTTTGCTCTTTGTCGGTGTTCATTCCGGCTCTCAGGTCATTGCGACGGGTCCCCTGCCAACATTCACGTTGCCCTTCTCTCACTGCGTGCTGTGGGACGTCGAGCAGTCAGAGGTCGAGAATGCATCCCTCACTCTTCATGCACGTCACTCGAGATGGGATTCCATTCGTGAGTATACAAGTGGATGCCGTCAATGTATCGACATTTCGGTGCGTTCCTTCAGGCAAAACCTATGTCTGTCTCATCAAGACATCCAGCGCCTCCCTAGGCTCACCAAGATCGTGGTGTCTCTTGTGATCATGCCCCAGCTCCAGAGCGGACAAGTTTGTACGAATCATCCAGCGGCTGAAAAAGGGACACTGCATCTGCTCGAAGAATCGCGCAACGGAACTCCACACAAATCCTTCGATCTGTCCCTGCCAGGCAAGACGAGCTTTTTATCTTTCAGAGGTGAGACGCATGCGCTGATGACCAAAACCGAGCTGGCCAAAGCACTGTCTGTCCGGCACTTGTCATCGGACGTGCTCCAGCAACCGTTCGAGCACGATCTGTCACTCGCTAGGGTGCATCCATGCGTGCTCAGCGAACTGGAAACATTCTACCGTAACATCGCGTGCCTGTTTCCCCCCGTGCGCAAACTCGTGTGCTTGGGCTCGCTGTCAGCGGAGGACGATTCTGAATTTGTCGTGCAACTGCCCGGCTCGGAAAGCGCGACGCGCATGCCATGGCCCAATTTCGAGACACTATTCTTTGGTGGGGCCCAGTTCCAGGAGGAGGAGCATCGGGGAATGCTATGCAGCCTCGGTGGCGGATCTTTCCCGACACAGCCACGACGCTCGTCGATTCGGATATCATTTCTTGCTCGACGACACCTCCCTCCACCCACGGACGACACTTCCTCTCCCACTTCCTGGCGCAGGTTTGCGTGCTCGAACTCGCCGTACATGGACGACGCACTCAAGTTACTCGTCCCGCCGCCCAACTCGGAGCGCGACGCAGATGCTATGCCCGAACCTCGAGACGCTGTCCTACAGCGAGGCCCCACTCCAGGAGTAACACATTTCTCGATTGACACCTCCACGGGCGAATAGAACGTCCTGTCCAACATACGTCCACACGCGGCGCTGCATACGCACACGGCCCCGTGATCAGATACGGCGCAGAAGCGACGCGGTGACACGTGATGCGGAGGGTCCGACCGGGGGATCGTCCTGGAGAATGGGATGATTAGCGCGGGGCTGAGGAGGTGGTCGCAGGCCTTGTCCACCAAGGGCGATTCATAACACTGCGGGACAAGGCTAACGCACTCCTCGTGTCCACGCGGAGGCATCTCGTGTCCACGCAGAGGCATCCGGCTTTGAGCTTGCGCACGCTGTTTCACACGGTGCAGTCGCTGGAGCAGGTGTGGCCGAGCGAGTGGAGCGAGGTGCTGTGTGCGATTGTGATTCGTGGATAGGGATTCGCGGTCGTTGAAAAGCTGTGGTGTGGGTTTGTGCGTCGGGCTCACGCTGTTGGGACTCTTCATCCGCAAGAGTTTACACTTACGTGGACCGTGTCGTGGCTCGGGTTTGGGAGGACTGAATGACAAATTATCTCAAGATTACCCTCGAACGACTTGAATCACCCCCCGAGTGCGACTCTGCAAGCGGTCCTTTCCCTCTCGAACCTCTGACGATGGGCGACGACGAGCTCTCTGGCACGTCAACGACGACGGCTGTGCCCCAGAACCCGATGAGCTTGGGATGAGGCGTCGATTTTCAATCCGCTGTTCCTCGACTTCCCATTGTCAAGCCCGAGCTCCAGAGCATACGGAACATTCAACGGCTCCCCAAATGGGCGCTACATCTTGATACATTGTGCAATGGGCTCCCGCACAACTTCTCCAGGCCGTCCCGGGCCAAAAACGACGAGCTGTCAAACTTCAGCAGGAAGACGCATACACCGACGATAAGAACCGAGGCGGCCGAAACGTCACCCTCCGGGCACCCGTTATCATATTCGCCTCAGCAGCGTTCCACGGTGAATTTGTTTCTTGACGGGGTGCACATCCGAGTCCGATCAGCTAGCTGGATGGATTCGATGTCATGCTCAATGCCCAGACTCGAGAACGGCACCTCACAAATCAGTACCAGCAGCAGTAGCAACAGTAGGAAGAGCACCAGCAGCCGCAGCTTTTCCTTCGGAATGAGGAAGGGATGCGTCAGAAACAGGTTCAGATACGGCAGAAGCAGCAAGAGCAGCAGCGACCGCGGCGGCTGGCCACATCCTCCTCGCCTACGTCCTCGTATCGCGCAGTGACCTGGCATGCCGGCCACGGGCATCCGCATCCTGGCACTATCCCTGAGACGGTGTGCATTGCCGCGTCGTCTTTGGCCACACACGATCAGACTTGGCCCGACGGGGCATTTCGGCTGCCGTTGCATCCCAGACGGCGTAGTGCGTGGGCTGGCCATGGAGGATCCGACGCTGCAAGAGCATTAGCAGATGAAGTCACGCGTATATTCATCATTGCCCGCTTGTTTGTTTTTGTCGCATCAGTCTATCATATGAAGTAACATATAGCATGAAATGTAAACTGATCGAACTGCAAGTAGGCCTCGCAGCATCTATTCACTTCATGAAAGATGAGACGAGCATGGTGTCGGGAATAAGTGGACTCGGAGTGGGGTCATGGAAGCCAGTGCAAGAAGGCCAGACGCGATCCCACCTCAGCCATTATGAGACGGAATGAGTTTGCAATACGAAAAGCGCTATGAGTTAGGATCTAACGTCTTGCATGCAGAGACGAGGGCGCCAACGCGCAAGGAATCCAGGCTGCGACGATGATGCGATGCCAGCCGTAATCCACAGCACTTGGAAGCGAGGCCCAGCATAGATAGCTTTGTGATCTTCGAGTAAGATAAACGAGGACCTCATTCAGACAGAATCCGTGAGCATTGATACGGCATGCGCAGATACAGATATAACAGGCCCAGAACCTGGCGGTGCCGGTATTGGGGAGAGACACTGCACCATCGCTTTCACAATCATGTGTCTGCACCGGTGTCTCAAAGCAGATGATCCTTTTCCAGAGCACACAGTGTATCTTGCGGGAAGGCAAGATTATTGACATGCCACAGCGACCATCCGTGCGCCGGCGCGGAATTGGCAGGCGCCTGTCGAAACACAAGATAGACCGCATTCGGTGTATCTGCGGCCGGGTTCGATCTGAAATGCACATGAGTTTTGGCCACCTCAGCCGACAGCGGCGTTGCCCAGATCGCAGAAGCTCCTGGTGCAGGTGAACATTGAAGCTGCATTCTCAGAAACGCCTCTGCCACATCCAGTTGTGAGGAGGTTAGATTTCCGTGTTTCAGCGAGGGGTGCTTGAGAACTCGATGGCTCGATTGCTGCGTGGCAGTGGAGCTCTAGGATTGCAACGCAGCCGCAGATGCGATGTCCGGCGACAAAAACACGCATGGCGAGTCGGGACCGGGGCCCCGCAGAACGAGCCATCATCATGATGGACTGCAGACTAAGCAGTGGCGGCGCCGATCCGCTCTGACAAGCGGGTCAGGTGACTGACACTGCCGTGAGTCGGGGCCGCCAGACTGTTGTTCTGTTGGAGTAGGGGTCACGTGCTCCCGGCGTAGACACACAAGAGTACATAGGGGGAGACAGACTTAGTCACAGCATTCTACGAAGAGCTACATCAGTAAAACTACACCTTGGTCCGGGGCATCCTCTGTCTTGAAAGATGGGTCTTGAATCTTGAGATGTGATCTTGAGTCTTGAAAACATGATCTTGAGTCTTGAAAACATGATCTGGGTCTTAGAGTGATTTGTCTTGGGAAAGTTACAAATTGGTCTTGGAACAGGTCTTTATTGGTGTTGTGGCGTAGTGGTATTTATTCTTCTCGGTCAGCCCATAAGGTACGCATCTCCTTTTGGTTCAATCCTTGTTGAGTGCAAAGATTTCTATGAGCAGTCGAGGGGCCTTTGCTCAGTGCCATTCAATTCTTTCTGGTTACATAGTTTGGGGAAAAGATTCAAAGTCCTGAGCCCAGGTAACAATAGATAACACAAACATTTTAAGCTACTTTTCAGTACTGCAGATTAGAACGCTATCTCATGTGAGTGATGGTCCGCATATTTGTTAATGTAAAAGGCTTTGAAATTATCTAGAGAGTCCGTGTGCTTAATACAATGCAGGAGAAACTCATTGCCAAAGATTGGTAAAAGGTGTGCAGAACGTGTCGCAGACAATACCGCGCAGTGGAGATACGACCAGTAGCGATCACCTATAAGACAGAGTCTCAGCGAGTGTAGAGACACAGGAGCTGTATCATTAGCTGTACCTATAAGACAGAGTCTATGGTACAAGTCATAAGTAAGGTCATTAGATCGTAAGGGAGAATGCATACCTCAGCGAGTGTAGAGACACAGGAGCTGAGGATATGGAGCGTATAGTACTAGGTTTATATACCAGTCTGGAGCAGATATCATGATGTCATAGTGGAGTAATGATATCATAGATGAGTAATGGATGACGCAATAATGAGGTCAGGTATGAGGTCATTGTGGAGCGAGCCAAAGTAATCTAAGAATACTACTTATGATGTCATGTCTACATACTGTGATAGTCGCTAATACAAACAAGCTTCAACACTCCCACTCGACTAAACAGTCGGATCACGAAGACCCAAAGACAGCCGATGTTGTTGGAACTTCACCCATGCCAGAGACTTTGTGAGCGTGTCGGAGATCATCGCATCAGTCGGCACATGGTAAAGTTGGACATTGCCAGCTTCGACGGATTCTCGTACGAAGTGATAGCGGATGTTGATGTGCTTCGTCCTCCTATCATGAACTGAATTTACTGCCATAAAGATAGCGCCTTGGTTATCAACACAAAGAGGCGTGGATGGCAAGTCATATCCGAGCTCAGTCAACAAAGTGCGGATCCAGGCAATCTGGCGCGTAGCATCGCTCAGAGCCATGTATTCGGCCTCTGTTGAGGACAAAGCGACCATGGGTTGGCGTCTAGAAACCCAGGTCACTGCACAACCGGCGATGAAGAAGGAATATCCCGTGGTGGAATGCCTGTCGTCTTTGTTCTCCGCCCAATCAGCATCGGAATAACCGATAAGGCCTGCGCCAGTGGAACCATCATAGCAAAGTTGGTAGTTTTTGGTGCCCTGAAGGTACCGGAGTATGTATTTTGCCATGTTCCAATGATGTTCTGACGGGTTGCTGTTGAACTTTGATAGACGGATGACTGCATAGGCAATGTCGGGGCGAGTACCAAGCATAGCGTATAGAAGGCTGCCAATCAGTTGCTGGTATCGGGTACGACGGTCTTCATCAACTTCTCCATCATGCTTCTCGAGCACGATGCCGGAAGGCAGGGGAGTACGAGCTTCTTTACACGAAGACATCCGGAAACGTTCTAGAACTCCTTCGATATAGGAAGCCTGATCGATCCAGATTTTATGCGCTTTGCGATCACGAACTATGTTCAGACCAAGGAAATCCTTCGCAGGACCGAGATCTGTCATTTTGAAGCGATTCGCGAGCAAGGATTTGATACGCGCTATCTCCGGCAGATTGTTGCCCATAATGAGCATATCGTCAACATACAGCACCAAGATGATGACCGTATCTCCCATTTGTTGGCGATATGTGTAGACACCGGCGTCGGAGTATGTCCGAGCAAAACCAAGTTCGAGGAGGGCATTGTGGATTTTGATATTCCACTGACGAGACGCCTGTTTCAACCCATAGAGTGATTTACGAAGGCGTGCCACCTTTTCTTTTGGCCATGACGAGAAACCTTTGGGTAATTCCGGAAGTTCCATATAGATTTCTTCCTCCAGATCCCCGTTTAGGAATGCCGTTTTGACATCCATGGCATGAATCTCCCAATCTTCAAGAGCAGCCAGAGCCATAAGTATGCGCAGAGATTCGTAGCGCAATACTGGCGAGAAGGTCTCATCATAGTCAAACCCATGAACCTGAGTGAATCCCTTGGCAACAAGTCGTGCTTTGAAACGACCGTCACGCTTCCTGCTAAACACCCATCTGCATTTGACAGTCTTTCGACCGCGTGGAAGGCTGGTCAAATCCCAAGTACAGTTTTCCTCGAGAGAGTCCAGTTCTTCGCGCATTGCGCGCTCCCACTTGAGTGCATCCGGGCTCTTTGCTACATCCCGCACGTTCTGAGGCAAGTCATGCTCAGCTTGGGCAGCTGATAACATGGACTCAATGCTGCTAGGCCTCTGATACGTAGTTCCATCCGGCATAATGCGGGGCTTATTCCGACGAGGGCGGCGATGGGCAATCGGGCGATCGTCTATCGGGCCAGGCATTAGGGGTACTTCTCGCGATCCCGTGACAGGACCTTGTTGCGCGAGGGGTGCCGGTGGCGGTGGGAGAGCAGGAGGTGGTATGCTTGCATAAGGCGTTGCAGGCGCAGGATTATTGATAAGATCAGGGAAGGTTTCCTTGAATGGTGTGAACGGCTCCGGTCCAGAGGACACATTGCCGGTGACTAGCTTGGACTTGGCAGGGAATACTCGCTCATCGAACTCAACATTTGAAGAGACTCGTATCTTGCGTTGATTCGGATCCCACACTTTCCAAGCTTTTGTCTCTCGTTCATATCCAACGAAGATGTGGTCGGGGCGTCCATGCTCCAACCCTTTCGGGCGTTTTTCAACATCCACATAGAGAGACGCCTTGCATCCAAACACACGGAAGTAAGAGACGTATGGCTTCTTTCCAAGCCACAGTTCCGCAGGTGTTCGCCATCCCAATCGTGCCATAGGTTGTCTATTATGAACGTGGACAGATGCATCCATAGCACATTGCCAGAAGCCTTTGGATAGGCCGGCATCGAGGCGCATGCATTCCGCTTTCTCGTAGGCTGTGCGATTCCAACGTTCAGACCTCCCATTTTGCTGTGGTTTGCGTGGCGCGGACTTAGGGTGCATAATACCACGTGCATTGAGCCAGGCTGTGAGTTCATCGGACATATATTCGCCTCCACGATCTGACCGGAAGGCCAGTACTTTTGTGCCAAGCTGACGCTCTGTAAGGGCAACAAAGTTTTTAATCGCAGTAGAGGCTTGGTCCTTTGATTTAATGAACACCATCATGCCAAAGCTCGAGAAATCGTCGTAGAACGAAATTGTGTAGCGTGAACCTTCCAACGACTGAGTAGGCCAGGGGCCCATCAAATCAGTGTGGATAAGCTCGAGGGGTTTGCTAGCACGTTTCTCTGATGCAGGGTATGGATGCTTGTGCTGTTTTCCAAGCATACATCCATCGCACATGCCGCGCTGGTCTTTATTGCGTCGCAAGGGGGGAACACCTTCAACTTGTGTCGGCAAGTGAGTAAGGGTCCTCTGAGCCGCATGACCAAAATGCTTATGCCACAATTCACGATCGGTAGTTTCCAGGGAAGCAAGCGCGGTAGACTCGTGAGATGCAGACACAGATGGTGCCACGAGCTCCTCGGGGTAGTACCAGTAGCAGCGATTGCTTACTTTAAAGGTCATCAAGACATCCCCATGCGCTTTTCCCTTGTTGAGCCAATCCTTGGTGACTAGGATTGCCTTGTTGTCACCAACCACGGTGTAGTAACCAGCCTGATCGAGCGCATACCCAGAAAGGTAACGCCCTCTTATGTGCGGGTTGTAGATGACATCCTTCAGCGTGAAGGTGTAGTCCATGCCACTACTAGTATGACCCCGCAACACAATATCTCCAACGGCTTCATTCTTGAAGCAAGCTCCCGACCCAACGATTACATAGGTGTCAATAGGTCTGATGTTGTGAAGATCGGATCGGGTGTTTGTCATATGATGCGTACAACCCGAGTCCCATAGAAAACGAATTTTGGAGTCGTCTCCCATTTCTTCAACAAAAATTCCATCATCGATGTGTTTGAGGGAGTCACTCATGAGATAGGACAAAATGTGCATTCCATTGGAGGCAGCTGCAACCGCGGGAGCGGCTACAACTTCTTTTACAGCGCTAGTACCATCACCGCTCTTCTTTTCCTTCTTCTTTTTCTTCTTCCCCTCATCCTGCTTCCCCTTGCCTTTGTCAGAAGATTGACCAGTCGGCTTGAGGTTGGGATACTTCTTGTAGCAGGATGCCGCAACGTGACCGGACTTGTTACAATGAGTGCAGCGGGTGGCAAGGGACGGAACGGTGGAAATCTTCGAGTTCGACGTCGTGTCGAGGTTCTCGATCTTGATATTCCCTATGACGCTGTTCTTGACATCGACTGGGTTCAGAGAAGCGATAGGACAATTGGCCAGGTAAGAGGTGACAAAACCTCTGCTGGAAGCGGGCAAAGCGGCGAGCATTAGAGTTGCGAAGAGGTAGTCAGGGATCTCGATTCCTCCTTCCGAACACTGGCGACGACGAGTCTCCATTTCCATGATTTGCTTTTCAATGGTATCACCACCGTGGAAGGTGGTGGTGTTCAGGAGGCGGTACTCGACGAAAGCATCGATGGCATTTGGTTGGCCATAATCCGTCGCCATCTTCGCAAAAACCTCGCGCGCAGTGCGCTCCCGCTGACCGTCCATAAAGATTCCCTTGCGCAGATTCTGGGTGATATAAACCCGCGCAAGACCCAGTGCCTTTTCATTGGCAACGTCCCATTGATACTGGCTGTCACCAGCCGTTCCAGGACGCTCCATAGAACCAGGGTTCGAGGTAGATGTGCCGTTAACCATAATATGAGTGGGTTTAACCACTCCCCAGGTGCCCTGATGCATGCAGATGCTCATGTAGTTGTCCGACCACGTATTCCAATTGGTGCCATCGAAGACACTCAGAATGGAGTTGTTGAGTTTCTCGATTCCCGACATGGTGGGGAGATACTCGATAACGTCGGCGGTTTGGTAATGAAGAGAGGGGAATTCGATATAGGGAGGATCACCGAATATGGAACGAAGTTCAGGAGTCCAATCGTCCTGATGGTGAAATAGATCTTCGTTGTCGTGTTCACCAAGTTCGTATAGGTCTTCCCAATCGGTGTCTTGAAGGGTAGTGTAAGAAGGTCCCTGAGCCCAACGGACAACAGGAAATAGGATAACCCCAACGGGAGGGTCGTCTGGTGATGACAGGGTGATAGAGATGGAGACTAGAGCGACGAAGTCAGCCCCAGATTCTCTGCAGACCAAGAAACAAATCCCAAGTGCCAAATCTCTGAAACAAGAACGACTAAGCGTCCCCATCCCATCCATGATGCCCATATACGCGCGGGGAATGATAACAAAATAAAGCGGTATAGTAAGTGCCCATATTTGTATCAAAGTAACGTAACTATATACGTCAGCGGCGGCAGTACCCAACGGTGATTACTGCCCTCGCAGTCCGTCACTGGCCAAGGGACACGTGCCCAAGGCCATCTCAAGCACCGGGTTTGGCCGCCCATCTTCTCCCTTTTAAAGACATGCATACACGCAGAGCGTCATTGCATGAATCCTCGTAGTGTCACCAGCCCGCAGGGTCCCTTGTGAGGAATGCGAGTCAACCCCGAAGGATTGTTTTGCCTGGCGGAGGGATTGACCTCCAGCAGCTGTTGAGAGCTACCACACCACCTAGGCGCTTCGCGCAAGGTTCAGGAGTGGGATTGACCAAAGGACCAGTGCCTGGTGGGTATGTCCGCTGTACAATAAAAAGATGTAACGTAAAACGCGCGCAAGCAATCATGGACGGAATGGCTAACGGCGCGTCTGCCAACTGAATGACTCCCTGACGCCGCTCGCGTAACCCCTTGAGGGTGAGAGCACAAATGCGAGGACCGACATCCAGCAAGTGGGACGAGCGCACAAAGACGGCGCTCTAGAAGGGCTGAACGAGTGAAAGATACTCGCCTTAGTAAAGGGAGTAGTTCGATGTTTCTTGATTTGCCGCTAGTGGTTCAGGCGGGGCCCATAACCTGTCGCAGACAATACCGCGCAGTGGAGATACGACCAGTAGCGATCACCTATAAGACAGAGTCTCAGCGAGTGTAGAGACACAGGAGCTGTATCATTAGCTGTACCTATAAGACAGAGTCTATGGTACAAGTCATAAGTAAGGTCATTAGATCGTAAGGGAGAATGCATACCTCAGCGAGTGTAGAGACACAGGAGCTGAGGATATGGAGCGTATAGTACTAGGTTTATATACCAGTCTGGAGCAGATATCATGATGTCATAGTGGAGTAATGATATCATAGATGAGTAATGGATGATGCAATAATGAGGTCAGGTATGAGGTCATTGTGGAGCGAGCCAAAGTAATCTAAGAATACTACTTATGATGTCATGTCTACATACTGTGATAGTCGCTAATACAAACAAGCTTCAACAGAACGAAGAATGGTATCAATGTGCACAATGTCCCGGATACGTCGACCCCGAGCATCAACGTCAGGCTCTACCATCCACATGCCCACATTAGGGCAGGGATCATCACCGATTGTGGAGAACCATGTAACGAGTGCACAGTCAAAGTTCATGCCATCATGCTTAATAGACATGAACAACATGACCCGTGCAGCCATGAGGCCACGGAAGCCAGGCTCACCAGCTTCCCCCTCCACAAACACGCAGTCGTGGCGTGCAGGCCCGCCGCGCCAAGAGCGTGTGGAACGGATACGTTCGCGCATCAATCCTCCAATTCCAGATTGGTCACTGGGTGCAAGGAATGTCGCGACGGCAGATGGGTAGACTTTCACACTGCTAGGCAGCGGAGGGCACTCTGGAAGGTGGACATCTTGTAGGTCGCGTTTGTCATCTGGATTCTCCTGCGCAAACAGGAAGCAGCGGATGAGATCAGGGAGATCGGGGAAGCGGAGGTGTTGCGCAAGAAGACGAGGGTCGCGGGGGTATCCACGGGCAGGTACGTGGGCCAGCTTCACCTCGCCCAGGATCCCATCATCATCAACAGGTCCCACGTCCTCATCGTCGTTGGCGGTCGGAAGTGTAGTGAGAATAGGGCGGGAAGCATGCTGTTCAGGTGCAGATGGGCCCAAAAGCATTCCGCGTGCAGTGAAGTCTACCTGAACTGCGGCGAGTCGGTCAAGGCGGTCGTTGATGGTGAGCATTTGTCCGAGTGCCTGATAGTGGCTGGAACGTCGCCACGGCTCCTTCACGGCCTTGATATGCTTAGATTCCGTGATCGAGGAGCACAGTCCATTTGGAGCGCCAAACTCTTGGATGAGTCGGCGGTAGTGAGTGAGTGAATGTTGGCAAGGGAGGGAGAAGTTAGTGGTTGCAACAGTTTTGAAGATGGAGCGCTCGTGATGGTAGCGAGCAAGGGCCGCGTCAATCTCTGCAAGTGTGTCCTCAGTGATAACACTCCGACGGACTAGGTAGCAAAAGTCGAGAAAGGCACTGAAAGCTCGAATCATCTGGTCTGGGACATGGCACTCGATGGCTGGAAGGTAGACCTGCATATGACATTAGATCGGATCCAACAAGCTTGAGACGTTGCCTTACCTTCATCAGTGCCTTCGAATCGTCCCCAGTCCATTGTTTGAAACCACGCCCTTCGGGGAAGCGACATAGTCCAGGGAAGGCAGGCGCAGCAGCAATACTATAGATCTCTCAAGGCCGAGTCAGGATGGATGGATGAGACGTACCGACGGTCTATATCAGCCATAATCTCCTTGGTTCTTGTTGTTCCATGTTGCTTGATGAGATACGCCTTGACCCAGGCAACCAGATGGTCTTTGAATGTCCCCTTGACAAGTTGATGCAGGATGTCGGGTGACAGCAGCTCGTGTATATTGGCATGGGGAAACTCCCAAGTAAACGGCTATGCAGCACGGCGTGGTGTCAGTCTGCAATTGAAACGTCACAGGGAGACTGACCAATACATCTGGGATAACACCGTAATCATCCCACATCTTCTTGTGCTCGAACGTGGCAAAGAGATGCTCAGTTAGCCACTGTGCACGACGACTGCCGGGACCATCAAGATCCTTGCTCAACGCGCTACATCTAATAAAGATGTAAGCCGTGCTCTGTGTGCAATGCATTGATTTACATACATTGCGGACCATCCCTGGACAACGCAGGCAAGGAGAACCTGCTCTGGGTAGTCAGCAATGTATGGCCCAAGCCCATAGATGACCTTCCAAAAGTGACCGTCTCCGAAGCGTACGACCTCTGGGGTTGTCATAGCAGGTTTGAGTGAATTGAGGATATTCTCAAGAGAAGAGTGGAAGAGTTGACGACGGAACATCCGAAATTCCGGAGACGATTCGTGTTCGCGGTCTGCTATCAAAAGTGAGGCTCAATGAAGAAGCATACAAAGTGATGCACGCACTCTTTGGGATGGCCAGAAAGCCCACAAGCATCACTCCATTACAATGTGCTCGCCGGACGTTGTTGTCTATGAGACCGTTAGAAATGTACAAGGGGTAGTACTTGTTCTGGCCGGTGGCAACCGAGACTGTAGTCTTGTCACTACCCAGGATGACAGGCACAAATGTGGCGCCATGTGTCTGCGGGTCTGTCGAGGCCAAAGTCTCCTGTGAGATGCCTGTGTCAAAAAAGAGACTCGCGCATACTCAGCCTCGCACCGCTTGCCGCCATGACCAATTTCCAGACATAAAGTCCTTGTATTCGCGTTTCCCATCCTCCCTGTACACCTGCTTCGGCGCGTAATCCATCTCAGCTTGGAAGTCAGGATTCCCAAGCTGCGCATGGAGCAAAAGTCGGGGGTCACAGAAGTAGACAGTGTGCGCTTGTGTCTTCCATGGAGTCGTCTTGTCTGTGTGACGATCAACCCAAAAACAAAGTCGAAAAGAGAAGTGAATTACAAGACTGGAGAATACAACCAAGTAGCTACAGTATTTATACCCAAATCCAGTCTGAGTCATATCTACAACTAATGAGTCATAGGGCTATGTACCGCATGGAGCACTGGTCATGGGTTGTAGTAGAACCTTCCGGAGCATATGTCGCGCAGCCTCGAATCGATAGAGATAACCCCTGGAACCCCTAGCCCGGGTCGTCTGATGCCGTGATCCGTGATAAGATAAGATCGTCGATGATAAGATGAAAAAGAGTCGAATTATGACATTACCCCCTCTCTAGGGTCGATGTCCTCATCGACTAGGCCAATGGGCGTGAAGACGTTTTCGTATGGATCGAAGAGTTGTCGCTGGGGATATGGAAGCCGTTCGTCTTTGGGTTTGTAGCAATGGATGAGATAATCCCAATGTCTGGCTTCGAGAGTTGGCAGGAGGCGAATGCGTGTGTCTGGGTTGGATTGTTTCCTCTGCCAATCTCTCAGGACCTTCTTCGCATGGGTGAGGTGACGTGATGGTTCCCAGGTGTTCTCGCTATGCGGCCATCCCTTCCATTTGACCAAGTACTTTTTTCCTCGGCCGACGTTTCGCTCTTTCACGATCTCTTCGACTTCCCACTCCTCTGCTCCTCCGATCATCTTGGCTACAGGCCTCTTCTCTCGGCAATGGGGGGGTGGTTCGTGATAGGGTGTCAACAGTGACTCGTTGAACACCGGATGTCTTCGGTCCGTGTCCGGTAAATCCAGCTTCCATGCAGCCGCTCCAACCTTCTCCAATATCTCGTATGGCCCTAGTCTCTTGTCGCTCATCTTCTTTGATGGTCTATCCGTCTCGATATTTTCCCCTTCTATGTACACCTTCATCCCAATCTTCTACTCCGGAACTTCTTTTCTTTGTTTATCGTAGTATTTTTTCATTGTTTCTTTTGCTTTTTCTAGTGCTGCTTTTGCTTCGTCTTGTATTTCTTTCATTCTTTTTACAAATTCCTCCACCGACTTGTTTCTCGACTCCATCCGTTGCTCCACTCCCTTCCATGGGTGATATCCGTGATTCGCATAGAATGGCGATATTTTGGTAGATGTGTTCATTTTATTGTTATATGCGAATTCTGCCATCCCTAGCCACTCTGACCAGTCCGTCTGATGGTAGTTGACGTAGATGCGGAGATAATGCTCGATCTCCTGATTCATGCATTCTGTCTGCCCATCCGTGATTGGGTGATATGCGGTCCCCGGATTCATTTCCACGCCCAACATCCGATTCGTCTCCCTCATGAAGCTCTTGATGTAACGCGAATCCCTGTAGGTGATGATCTTGCGAGGGATCCCGTGGTAGCGGAAGACTCGGTCCCTGGTTAATCGTGCCACTCCTTTGCTGCTGATGTCAGTACTAATTGGTTCGACATGGATCATTTTGGTGAAGGTGTCACACCACACATGAATTGCGTCATACCCGTTACTGACCGGCAAGGGTCCGATCTGATCCATCGAGATGATTTCCCACGGCGCGTTTGGAACTGCATGCGGGTGCAAACTCCCTGTCCTGGCTCTTCTGGTCTTGGTCCGCTGGCACGCTTCGCACGTCTGGATGTATTTCCGAATTTGGTTTCCCATCCTTGGCCACCAGTAGTTCCTTTCCACCATCTCCTGTGTTTGGTTGATCCCAGCATGTCCGACCAAAGGGGTGTCGTGGTGTAGTCCGATGATCTTGTCCCGCAACTCCTCGTCCCTTGGTACATAGAGCTTCCCATGGTACGTGATGAGCCCCTCCTCCTTCTTCCATCCGACGAGTGACTTCTCTAAGGCCGCTGATAGGCTGGCTACCAGACGCGCTCTGCACCAGCTCTGTAAGGGCGTATTTTTGCGCTTTTTACAGAGTTTACTCTTGAACCACTCGGTGTATCGTGTCGCGGTTAACAGTGTTGCGCTCAGTAGGACTTATGGGTCTACTGCCCAGTCGACGACTGTGGATAGTGTCGACGATAGCAAGGCAGTCAGACCACTACTGTGGAACTGGTCTTATGAGTCTACACCAGGCTCAGGGCCATTAGTGACGAACGCTTGGACCGCGACCATTCCCCCAAAAAGGGATCTGTCGTTGCGTCGACTTCTCGAAAAGGGTCATTCTCTGCAGATGGGAACTTGGGCTGAAGGGCTGAGCAATGTGCGACGTTCTCAATAATACAACGACTACTGGACAGGACTTGGCGTTACGAGACTTAAACCATCTTGTCGCGGCAACTCCCGGTTTTGAGTTGGACGTTTCCTCAGATCGAGCCACGACAACGACTTGTCACATGTCAGGATCCATTCGATCACGGGACATTGTGGACGCGTCGCAGTGACACTTCCAAGTGTCACGGCGAGTCGCGCCCATACCCAAACACACTAAAACCGACACGGCTAGATGCGTGAACCGAACCATGTGGGAGACGACTGGCGTGCCTAGGGCCATACGGCTTCTTGGGGCACCCACGTTGGACTCACTCGCCAAGACATACCCGTTGGCCAATCCAACACGTCGTATTCCAAAAGTATGACGCGGTGGGTTGACCCACATCAAAAGTATCATATGGACTATGGGGCGGGGTCCTGATCACTCAGGACCTGTCCGATCGTTCAACTTTCAATTACCCTAAAAGGCAACCGATCTTAGATAGCGTAGCTACTATGCAGTTGTACAGGACTTTACTAAGCAGCGTCGTAGACAGTATAAGTAGCACATCGTCTCTTTGTATTAGAAAGCTTTCCCCCGGACTGTGAATCACTATCATTTCAGATTGTTTTGTACAATTTGCGTGCCGCGTGATTCCACCCTAAGAAGTTCTGCTACCCCTGCCCGGTCGCGACGAGTTGCTCCCTGAGCACTTGTAGCTACTGTGATTTGAGTTTGAGTTGAGATATCAGAAAGTCGGATTCGCCGCATCTGGTATTGTCGCGGCATTTAGTGTCGTCGCCTTAGGGCTTTGTTGAGATCGTTCCACACCTCTAGCTTGGCAGTGCGTCGACTAGTTGTGCTCGGGTTGTTTTGGTCAGTTGGCAGTGCGTCGACTTGAGAACTTTGGTTCCACACTTCTTGCTCGGCAGTGCGTCGACTAGTTGTGCTCGGGTTGTTTTGGTCAGTTGGCAGTGCGTCGACTTGAGAACTTTGGTTCCACACTTCTTGCTTGGCAGTGCGTCGACAAGTTGTGCTTGGGTTTTGGACATTGGATATTGGCTGTTAGTTGGCAGTGCGTCGACGCGGCATTTTGGTTTACTAGTTGGCAGTGCGTCGACTCAGTACTTTTGGTTGTGTCAGTTGGCAGTGCGTCGACTTGACATTTTGGTTCTACTAGTTGGCAGTGCGTCGACTCAGTATATTGGTTGTATCGGTTGGCAGTGCGTCGACTTGATATTTGGGCTTTGCGTCACCATCTAGACGCTGTTGCTACAAGGGATCTTAATACTTCGTATTAAGCTCTGACTTGTTATATTGTTGGTTGTGGATTGGATTAGTGTTGGTTGTGTTTGTATAGAAGATATTGGTTGAGACACCACTGTTTGCTATATATATATATCCTTGTCGTCGACTTCGTCTTCCGCGACTATTGGATCTGCGTCTATTGAGAGCTGTGATACTGGTGTTCTGTCCACCCCGAAGCCCTCGCATCTTTCACACACTGAGAAGCTGATTACGAGGAGTGTGAACGTGTTTATATTTGGGTTTACTTTCATAGTAGATTCACTTGTGAGCACGCCCTCAGCATTTCACCGCCTTGACGCTTCCATCAATTGATCGAATGGCCTTGATTTCATTGATTAGCTGCTGATCCTGTCCCTCGAATGTGACTTCTTGTGATCGGAAGAACTCGGGCTTCAGTAGCGTGACGTCCTTGTTGTTGTTCTTGCCCTGATCGTGATCTGCTCGTCGAGACAGGAGGTCCGCCTTGCGGTTGAGTGCGCCGGGTCGGTGTCGTAAGGTGAAATCAAACTCCGCCAATTCCGTGATCCATCGTGCTTGCCGTCGATTGAGCTTCTGCAGCTTCCGGAAGTACTCAAGATTCTGATGATCAGTGAAGATCTCGAACGTCTCCGTGGCTCCCAGTAGTAGCTGTCTCCATTCGTCCAATGATAGCATGATTGCAAGCATTTCCTTGTCGTAGATCTCGTAATTTCGCTCAGTTTCGTTCAGTGCATGCGAAATAAATGCGATTGGGCGCCAAATGCCGTCTTGGTTTTGGCTCAAAACTGATCCTGTTGCCCCTTCCGAAGCATCGGCTTCCAGACGATATTGGCCAGTGTCATTTGGCAGTGCTAGGACCGCATCCTCTGCGATTCTCTTCTTCAATCCATCAAATGCCGCATGCTCATCTGCACCCCATGACCATCCTGCCTTCCCTGTCAGCCGTGTCATTGGCTTGGCAACCTCCGCGTATCCCCGGACAAAGCGCCGATAGAAGTTTGTGAATCCGAGGAAAGCTTGGACCTGTTTGACGCTCTTTGGTTCGGGCCATTCCATCATGCCCTTGATCTTGACTGGGTCCATCCGCATCGAATTGTGTGCAATAATTACACCCAAATATTCGATTTCCGTGCGTTCGAACTCGCACTTTTTGGGCTTCAGGTATAGCTTGTGTTTCTGGAGCAATTCGAGCACTCGTTTCGTGATCCGCCGATGTTCGTCCAAGTTTTCTGTGAAGATCAGTATATTGTCCAGATAGACTACCACGTGACCCTCGTTGATCAACTCTCGGAGTATGTCGTTCATCATGTTTTGGAACGTTGCCGGGGAATTTGTGAGACCGAAAAACATCACTAAGGGCTTGTACAGCCCTCGGTTCGTGCAGAATGCAGCCTTCCACTCGTCGCCCTCTTTGATTCGTACATTGTTATATCCCCACCGGATGTTGAGCTTGGTGAAGAAATTTGCGCCACATAGATTATGGACCAGTTCGGAGATCAGCGGCAGCGGGTATCAATTCCGGATTGTCATCTCATTCAGCTTCCAATAATCTTGGACAGGGCGTAGAGAGCCATCCTTCTTCTTGACAAAGAAGAATGCTGATGCCATGGGTGATTTTGATGGCCTGATCCGTCCACTGGCCAGGTTCTCTTGTAAGAATTCGTCGAGTTTGACTTGTTCATTGCGTGATAACGAGTACACCTTGCAGTCCACTGCTTTGGAACCAGGTTTGAGCTCAATCGCATGATCCCATGTTCGTCGGTCCGGTAGTGAGTCGAACGATTCTTTGGCAAATACCTTCACAAATTCCCGATATTGATCCGGAATCCTTCCCTTGGTCATTCTCTCCTTCTCCTTTTCTGCTTCCTCTGCGAATTTCTGCGCCGGTGTTTCCTTCAGCCGCAGGTCTACTTCCTTCCCAAAATCGACCAACAGGATTGATTCTCCCTCTTCCAGATCCGGTGTGCCCATGTCCAGGTCGATTGCATCCATGTCAATCATCGCTTGATGTTCCTCGTGACCCCTCATGTGACACTGCTCTGGGCATCGGCGGAATCTCATGGTCTGCTCTTGCCAATCCACCTCCGGGTTGTGTTCCGTCAGTGTCATAATTCGACTCTTTTTCATCTTATCCTCGACGATCTCATCTTATCTCGACACGGATCATCTTATCACGGATCACGGCATCTGACGGTCCGGGCTTGGGGGACAGGGGTCATCTTTATCGATTCAAGGCTGCGCGACATATGCTCTGGAAGGTTCTACTACAACCCATGACCAGCGTTCCATGTGGTACATAGCCCTATGACTCATTAGTTGTAGATATGACTCAGACTGGATTTGGGTGTGAATACTGTAGCTATTTGGTTGTATTCTCCAGTCTTGGAATTCACTTCTCTTTTCGACTTTGTTTTTGGGTTGATTGTCACATAATTCCAAGACTCCCCTCATACCCTCGTACCTCTTACCTCCTACCCTGCTCCGTGCACCGCTACGCCCGCTATATCCTCTTCACCCTTATCACCCTACTCACCCTTTTACCGAATCATCTAGTCGCTCGCTGCGATCGCAGTGAAAGGTTCATATCGAGCAAACAGCACCAGGCCATGGGTAACGTTGAGCCCGACCCAAGCCTTACGGTAGCTACAAGGAGTGCTGCGGAGACCTTCGGGAAAACGCACCTCGGGATCATCGGGCACGTGAAGAGCTAGGCCCGGGATCTTTTTGCTAGCAAAAGAACCTTTCCTCGAGTGCTTGTACAGCACACGAATCCACCATTTCGTACCAATTCCCATCGTCGTCTGGGAGTCCATCCCCTCCCCCCATTGTACCATTGTCGCCCGATCTGGCGCATCAAAACCAACCCGGGCCCTCCAACCCCTACCTCGCCCTCCCGCCTCCTGAAGACAAGATCCCCGACCTTGGCGAGTTACCCTCCGAACAACCACCCTCGCCCCCACCTATCACACCTGTCCCTACCATGTCAGGACATCACCGCATCACCCTCGCCGCCAATCCCCCCTACTTTGATGGCGACAAGTCCAAGTACCTGGGCTTTGTGGATGCGTGCACCACCTACATTGGTGCCTATCGGTCGGAGTTCTCGCTAGACGAGACAAAAATCCTCTTTGTTCTGTCCTACCTCCGAAACGAGAGCGGCACAAGTTGCGCCGCCTCAAGATGGGCGATGAACTGGAAGCAGCACAACTTCGAGGACTTCCAAGGACTAAAGGCGGGAGTCACCGCGACAAGCTTCTTGGAGGAGCTCCAGAGGGCCTTTGGGGATTCTAACGCAGAGCAAGTCGCTGCCGCCCGACTCATGGCCCTTCGCCAGGGCAGACGGTCCTTCGCAGACTACATCTCCGACTTCGAAATGCTGGCTGCAGACGCGGGGTACAACGTGGTCACCTCCACCGACAGCAAGGGCGAGTACGAGAAGGGGGAACAGGACAATATCCTCATCGAGTTCCTGGAGCGCGAACTCAGCAGCAAAATTGCAAGCCGCCTCTACGACACCGGCGTTCCCCTACCCAAGGCATATGGTGCCTTCAAGAACTGGTGTGTCAACATCGAGGCCAATGCCTTGCATGACCAACTGCGTAAGGCCTCCTATGCGCACTCGACTCCACGGCCTCCCTCCCAATTCCGCCCTCAGGCAGCACCAGCTGCGTCCACGCCTGCTCCGGCCCGACCAGCGGCCAATGAGCCAGTTCCGATGGAGATCGATCGCACCCACGCCCGCGGCCGCAATATCATCTGCTACAACTGTCAGCAGCCTGGACACATCGCGTGGAATTGTCCGGAGCCCAAGAAGAAGCGCACGTTCTTCAATCGGGCCACAATGCTGGAAGAGATCGAGAACGGGGATAAGGACAACGAGTTCCTCAAGGAGATTGCCGAGAAGCTGCGTGAGAAGGGTTTTTGAAGCGCTCCACTCCTCTAGCCAAGGAGGTGGAGCGTCCGGACTATGGACAATTTTCTGTACTTGTTTCAATTAAAGACATGAACGATTCTGCACATACATATACAATCTCGGACTCATTACGTACCAATATTCACGATTTTCTCATTGCTGATATGGAAAAAGAACGGCAAAGGAAAATAGCTTTAAATAGAGAGTATCTACAAAGTAAAAAGGATCAGAAAGCTGCAGATAAATTAATTTTGGATTCCTACGTATTTATGGCTCGTGGAGAAGGAACCACGTCAACAAAGACCGAAAAGGGGAGCATCGCTCCGGAGGCTCAATCCTTGGAAAAGGAGGAAGCACCTGAGGAATCTGTTGAAATCAAGGTTCCAGAAGCACCCAAACGCACCAGGGTGCCAGATGACGTTCAAAGGAAATTGGCGGCTGAGAAACAGAAGGGCCCACAGCCCAGCAGACTGGCGCAGGAATTGCGCAACTACCAGGCCGAAAGGAAGAGACATTCAATGGACGTATATGTCCAGATCACAGGCCTGGACTCAGGAAAGACGCGTGGAGTTAAGGCGCTACTCGACAGTGGCTGTAGCACCTGCTGCATCGATACCGACTATGCACGGGCAGAGAAGCTGGATATCCAAGAACTTCCCCAACCCATTGTGGCTTGTAACGCTGACAACACCGAAAACAGCAGCGGCCGGATCACGCATTACATTGACCTAAGGATGAGAATCGGTCCTCACATGGAGACATGCATGTTCCTTCTGACATGCTTAGGGAAGGCCCGGATCTTCATTGGTCTTGACTGGCTGATGGAACACAACCCTGAGGTGGATTGGCAGGAGCAGACCATGAGATTCAGTCGATGCCCAGAGCGTTGTCACATGAGGGGTCACGAGGAGCATCAAGCGATGATTGACATGGATGCAATTGACCTGGAGACCGGTGCACCGGATCTGGAAGATGGAGAATCAATCCTGTTGATCGACTTTGGGAAGGAGGTGGATCTACGACTAAAGGAAACACCGGCGCAGAAATTCGCAGAAGAAGCAGAAAAGGAGAAAGAGAGAATGACCGAGAGAAAGATCCCAGATCAATATCGGGAATTTGTCAAGGTGTTTGCCAAGGAATCGTTCGACTCACTACCGGACCGACGGGCATGGGATCATGCGATTGAGCTCAAACCTGGTTCCAAAGCAGTGGACTGCAAGGTGTACCCACTATCACGAAACGAGCAGGTCAAACTCGACAAGTTCTTACAAGAGAACCTGGCCAGCGGACGAATCAGGCCATCAAAATCACCCATGGCCTCAGCATTCTTCTTTGTCAAAAAGAAGGATGGTTCGCTACGTCCCGTCCAGGATTATCGGAAGCTGAACGAGATGACGATCCGAAATCGATACCCGCTGCCACTGATCTCCGAGCTGGTCCATAATCTATGCGGTGCCAAGTTCTTCACCAAGCTCGACATCCGATGGGGATACAATAACGTACGGATCAAAGAGGGCAACGAGTGGAAGGCTGCGTTCCGCACGAACCGCGGACTGTACGAACCCTTGGTCATGTTCTTTGGTCTCACGAACTCCCCGGCCACCTTCCAAAACATGATGAACGACATACTCCGAGAGTTGATCAACGAGGGTCACGTGGTAGTCTATCTGGACGATATACTGATCTTCACAAAAAGCTTGGACGAACATCGGCGGACCACGAAACGAGTGCTCGAATTGCTCCAGAAACACAAGCTATACCTGAAGCCCGAAAAGTGCGAGTTCGAACGCACGGAAATCAAATATTTGGGTGTAATTATTGCACACAATTCGATGCGGATGGACCCAGTCAAGATCAAGGGCATGATGGAATGGCCCGAACCAAAGAGCGTCAAACAGGTCCAAGCTTTCCTCGGATTCACAAACTTCTATCGGCGCTTTGTCCGGGGATACGCGGAGGTTGCCAAGCCAATGACACGGCTGACAGGGAAGGCAGGATGGTCATGGGGTGCAGATGAGCATGCGGCATTTGATGGATTGAAGAAGAGAATCGCAGAGGATGCGGTCCTAGCACTGCCAAATGACACTGGCCAATATCGTCTGGAAGCTGATGCTTCGGAAGGGGCAACAGGATCAGTTTTGAGCCAAAACCAAGACGGCATTTGGCGCCCAATCGCATTTATTTCGCATGCACTGACCGAAACTGAGCGAAATTACGAGATCTACGACAAGGAAATGCTTGCAATCATGCTATCATTGGACGAATGGAGACAGCTACTACTGGGAGCCACGGAGACGTTCGAGATCTTCACTGATCATCAGAATCTTGAGTACTTCCGGAAGCTGCAGAAGCTCAATCGACGGCAAGCACGATGGATCACGGAATTGGCGGAGTTTGATTTCACCCTACGACACCGACCCGGCGCACTCAACCGCAAGGCGGACCTCCTGTCTCGACGAGCAGATCACGATCAGGGCAAGAACAACAACAAGGACGTCACGCTACTGAAGCCCGAGTTCTTCC
Source organism: Mycena citricolor (assembly GCA_963692855.1). Classification (NCBI taxonomy): domain Eukaryota; kingdom Fungi; phylum Basidiomycota; class Agaricomycetes; order Agaricales; family Mycenaceae; genus Mycena; species Mycena citricolor. The sequence goes on along the minus strand of CAVNYO010000421.1, from coordinate 1,897,484 downwards.
GATCACAAGAAGTCACATTCGAGGGACAGGATCAGCAGCTAATCAATGAAATCAAGGCCATTCGATCAATTGATGGAAGCGTCAAGGCGGCCTTAGAGAAGTCACTCGTCGGATGGAAGAAGGAGGAGGGGCTCATCACGTACCATGGGAAGCTCTATGTACCAAGGGACGAGGAGTTGCGGGGCAAGATCATTGGACTACACCACGACACCCCTTTGGTCGGACATGCTGGGATCAACCAAACGCAGGAGATGGTGGAAAGGAACTACTGGTGGCCAAGGATGGGAAACCAAATTCGGAAATACATCCAGACGTGCGAAGCGTGCCAGCGGACCAAGACCAGAAGAGCCAGGACAGGGAGTTTGCACCCGCATGCAGTTCCAAACGCGCCGTGGGAAATCATCTCGATGGATCAGATCGGACCCTTGCCGGTCAGTAACGGGTATGACGCAATTCATGTGTGGTGTGACACCTTCACCAAAATGATCCATGTCGAACCAATTAGTACTGACATCAGCAGCAAAGGAGTGGCACGATTAACCAGGGACCGAGTCTTCCGCTACCACGGGATCCCTCGCAAGATCATCACCTACAGGGATTCGCGTTACATCAAGAGCTTCATGAGGGAGACGAATCGGATGTTGGGCGTGGAAATGAATCCGGGGACCGCATATCACCCAATCACGGATGGGCAGACAGAATGCATGAATCAGGAGATCGAGCATTATCTCCGCATCTACGTCAACTACCATCAGACGGACTGGTCAGAGTGGCTAGGGATGGCAGAATTCGCATATAACAATAAAATGAACACATCTACCAAAATATCGCCATTCTATGCGAATCACGGATATCACCCATGGAAGGGAGTGGAGCAACGGATGGAGTCGAGAAACAAGTCGGTGGAGGAATTTGTAAAAAGAATGAAAGAAATACAAGACGAAGCAAAAGCAGCACTAGAAAAAGCAAAAGAAACAATGAAAAAATACTACGATAAACAAAGAAAAGAAGTTCCGGAGTAGAAGATTGGGATGAAGGTGTACATAGAAGGGGAAAATATCGAGACGGATAGACCATCAAAGAAGATGAGCGACAAGAGACTAGGGCCATACGAGATATTGGAGAAGGTTGGAGCGGCTGCATGGAAGCTGGATTTACCGGACACGGACCGAAGACATCCGGTGTTCAACGAGTCACTGTTGACACCCTATCACGAACCACCCCCCCATTGCCGAGAGAAGAGGCCTGTAGCCAAGATGATCGGAGGAGCAGAGGAGTGGGAAGTCGAAGAGATCGTGAAAGAGCGAAACGTCGGCCGAGGAAAAAAGTACTTGGTCAAATGGAAGGGATGGCCGCATAGCGAGAACACCTGGGAACCATCACGTCACCTCACCCATGCGAAGAAGGTCCTGAGAGATTGGCAGAGGAAACAATCCAACCCAGACACACGCATTCGCCTCCTGCCAACTCTCGAAGCCAGACATTGGGATTATCTCATCCATTGCTACAAACCCAAAGACGAACGGCTTCCATATCCCCAGCGACAACTCTTCGATCCATACGAAAACGTCTTCACGCCCATTGGCCTAGTCAATGAGGACATCGACCCTAGAGAGGGGGTAATGTCATAATTCGACTCTTTTTCATCTTATCATCGACGATCTTATCTTATCACGGATCACGGCATCAGACGACCCGGGCTAGGGGTTCCAGGGGTTATCTCTATCGATTCGAGGCTGCGCGACATATGCTCCGGAAGGTTCTACTACAACCCATGACCAGTGCTCCATGCGGTACATAGCCCTATGACTCATTAGTTGTAGATATGACTCAGACTGGATTTGGGTATAAATACTGTAGCTACTTGGTTGTATTCTCCAGTCTTGTAATTCACTTCTCTTTTCGACTTTGTTTTTGGGTTGATTGTCACACACCCGCTTGGATGGTGTCCCACCTCCCAGCCTGTCCCTCAGCCTTTGCCACACCGACGCGTCCATGGCACTGACCGAGGCTCCTCCGTCAAACAGTGCTCTCACCCGCGTCTCCTTTCCTTTGTTGTCCACCACCGTAATTGGATGTACGAATGGTGAGGCTCTCCCAGCATCCACCACATAGAGTTTCAGCACTTCATATTCCACGTTGTTGCAAATGACATCTGAACCCTCTAAGCTACGGACACCAAGGCTCGACTCATGCCCCGGGTACGGAGTCACTGCTCGGGCCCTCACAGTGACTCCCCCGGAAAATCCTGCTCGTCGTCATCGTCCATTCAGCTTCCCAACACCGCATTCAACGCAGCAGGGATGGGTTGAGGGAGGTTCTTTGCGCAGATGCGCCGGAAGCGACATTCGGGAAGGGGGATCTTGGTGTTGGTACAACTCCCCACCTGGTGACGTGGCGTGGTTAGCTTGCCACAATTCCAGCACTCGCCGCTCCCTGGCCAGACCGTCCCAGGAGAGAGCGGGACCCCGACTTCCTCCACTGGCCGGCCTGAACTCTTCTCCTCCCAGCGCTGGAACAGTGCTCGATACCGTTGATAGGCTGGCTACCAGACGCGCTCTGCACCAGCTCTGTAAGGGCGTATTTTTGCGCTTTTTACAGAGTTTACTCTTGAACCACTCGGTGTATCGTGTCGCGGTTAACAGTGTTGCGCTCAGTAGGACTTATGGGTCTACTGCCCAGTCGGCGGCTGTGGGTAGTGTCGACGATAGCAAGGCAGTCAGACCACTACTGTGGAACTGGTCTTATGAGTCTACACCAGGCTCAGGGCCATTAGTGACGAACGCTTGGACCGCGACCATTCCCCAAAAAGGGATATGTCGTTGCGTCGACTTCTCAATAAGGGTCATTCTCTGCAGATGGGAACTTGGGCTGAAGGGCTGAGCAATGCGCGACGTTCTCAATAATAGAACTACTACTGGACAGGACTTGGCGTTACAAGACTTAAACCATCTTGTCGCGGCAACTCCCGGTTTTGAGTTGGACGTTTCCTCAGATCATGCCACGACGACGACTTGTCACATGTCAGGATCCATTCGATCACGGGACATTGTGGACGCGTCGCGGTGACACTTCCAAGTGTCACGGCGAGTCGCGCCCATACTCAAACACACTAAAATCAATACGGCTAGATCCGTGAACCGAGCCATGTGGGGGACAATTGGCGTGCCTAGAGTCATACGGCTTCTTGGGGCGCCCACGTTGGTCTCACATGCCAAGACATACCCGTTGGCCAATCCAGCACGTCGTATTCCAAAAGTATGACGCGGTGGGTTGGCCCACATCAAAAGTATCATATGGACGATGGAGCGGGGTCCTGATCACTCAGGACCTGTCCGATCGTTCAAACTTTTCAATTACCCTAAAAGGCAACCGATCTTAGATAGCGTAGCTACTATGCAGTTGTACAGGACTTTACTAAGCAGCGTCGTAGACAGTATAAGTAGCACGTCGTCTCTTTGTATTAAAAAGCTTTTCCCCGGACTGTGAATCACTCTCATTTCAGATTGTTTTGTACAATTTGCGTGCCGCGTGATTCCACCCTAAGAAGTTCTGCTACCCCTGCCCGGTCGCGACGAGTCGCTCCCTGAGCACTTGTAGCTACTGTGATTTGAGTTTTGAGTTTTGAGATATCAGAAAGTCGGATTCGCCGCATCTGGTATTGTCGCGGCATTTAGTGTCGTCGCCTTCGGGCTTTGTTGAGATCGTTCCACACCTCTAGCTTGGCAGTGCGTCGACTAGTTGTGCTCGGGTTGTTTTGGTCAGTTGGCAGTGCGTCGACTTGAGAACTTTGGTTCCACACTTCTTGCTTGGCAGTGCGTCGACAAGTTGTGCTCGGGTTTTGGACATTGGATATTGGCTGTTAGTTGGCAGTGCGTCGACGCGGCATTTTGGTTTACTAGTTGGCAGTGCGTCGACTCAGTACTTTTGGTTGTGTCAGTTGGCAGTGCGTCGACTTGACATTTTGGTTCTACTAGTTGGCAGTGCGTCGACTCAGTATATTGGTTGTATCGGTTGGCAGTGCGTCGACTTGATATTTAGGGCTTTGCGTCGCCATCTAGACGCTGTCGCTACAAGGGATCTTAATACTTCGTATTAAGTTCTGACTTGTTATATTGTTGGTTGTGGATTGGATTAGTGTTGGTTGTGTTTGTATAGAAGATATTGGTTGAGACACCACTGTTTGCTATATATATATCCTTGTCGTCGACTTCGTCTTCCGCGACTATTGGATCTGCGTCTATTGAGAGTTGTGATACTGGTGTTCTGTCCACCCCGAAGCCCTCGCATCTTTCACACACTGAGAAGCTGATTACGAGGAGTGTGAACGTGTTTTATATTTGGGTTTACTTTCATAGTAGATTCACTTGTGAGCACGCCCTCAGCATTTCATCTGGAGCCCACCGCGAGGGGCTTCTAAAGTTTCATAAACTTTAAAAATCAATAAACCGGATTCTTTACCGCGACGTCGGATAGAGACCAAGGGTTTATCCCGCGAAGCAGTTTATTCCGATCCCAAGCTCCTGCGCGACCTCTTGAGGACCAAGCGGAGATTGAGACTGAAGGAAACGCTTCAACCTCAGGACCTTTCGAAAAACCACGAAGGTCTGCAAGACATAAAACACCTTTGTATCTACCACCCTTGCCTTCCAAGGCAAAAGGAAAACAAAGAGTGAATTCGACGTCGAAGCTTCCAGCTTTAGACGCGGCTACTTCGAGTTCGACGACAATCAGTCGATCTCAGACTAGCTCACAAACCCTCTCAGAATTGTCTAGTAGCGTCACCGCTACAAACACGAATTCTAACAACATCCCTACTTCCCCTGTGACTTCAGTCGCGTCAACTATGGCTCCAAAGACTGGGTTCAAAATCCCCCAACCTTGGGACACAAGTAGACCTATACTTGATGAAAAGGATCCCCTGTCGATTGAGGCATATTTGCGTCACTGCGCGCAGATCGTGGAGGATGGTGGCATCACAGATGTCAAACAAGCAAAAAGCATGTACATTCGTTACCTGCCGTCGCGGCAAGTAATGGACGTATGGGAAGGTCTCGATACCTATTCCGACGACACGAAAACTGTCGCGGAGTTCGAGGCCGAAATATTAAAAGGATACCCTGAGGTGTCCAAGCGAAAAACGGGGACCATGGCGGATCTAGATAGACTCTGTCGCGAGAACCGTGGAATCAAAATAACGGATGAAGGAGATTTGAAGCGTTTCGGCCTTCAAATGTATAGTCACTACAAGCGACTGTCAGTCCCTCCTGCCATTATCACCAACAAAGTCGCGTGTGAACGCTACATGCGTACTTTGGACTCTGAGTTCAGTACCGTCTTGAGGAACGCTTTGGCTACGAGTCAAGTATTCAACAAGCGCTACCAAACTTGCGCCGGGATAACAAATGCTAATGTCCCCGCGACTGGAGTCAATCGGCAGGACGACCCCATCCAGCTGAAAGAACTAATGACAATGGCGGAAGAAATGGCGTCGACGTTGAGTAACGAAGACGAAATTCCCATCATCGCGCGACCTCCTAAGGTTCGCTTCGACTATGAGACTAGTCCACCCAACCATGCTAAGGTTGAGGAGTTGGAAAACTCGATTTCCAACTTGAAGGATTCATTTCTTCTACACCAAAAAGAGCTACAGACTCAGTTGCAGGAAGCGTTGAAGACGTTCGTACAGACTGCTCGCGAAGCGCCCATACAGCGGTCGCGGCCAGTAGGCAACAACTCTTCTGTGCCCCACTTTGAAAGTCGCGCACAAGGAGGAGCTGCCGCACGGAACGACGACTGTCGCTACTGCGGACAAACTGGTCACTGGTCGAACAAGTGCCCGCTCAAGAGGTCTCACATTGAGAAAAACCTTCTCAAAGTCGACACCAAAGGGATGTGGAGGCTCTTCGACGACAGCTTCTTACCAAATGGAGAAGGGACTCAGGGGCAACGAGTAGAGGCTTATTGGAAGAAGAAGGGCAAGTCCGTCAACTTCCAAGACTCCTACTACTTGGACCAGTTCGATAGTCGCGACAATGATGATATGTCCGACTACCCTGAAGAAGTGGCAGATGAGATACGCTCCCTTCGAAGTCAACTCATCCAATATGAGAGGAAGTCGTCGCGGCCAACCCCAGAGAGTCGCGCTGAGTCAAAGACTCAAAGAGCTGCATCTGGTTCTACCAGTAATGCAATGGAAAGTGCCATGGGCCAATTCATGCAGAAAGCCATGACCGACGCCATGGCCGGCTACTTCAACAACATGAACAGTGGTTATCCTCAGACTCAGGAGCAGTTCATTCAAACCCGTCGTGGTGCGAATAGCCAACCTGAGCGCGACGATAACAACTCGGGTTTCTAAATGGTTCAAGGAAGGGGGCTAAACCCACAAACTCAGCCAAGCCCTCTGAGGACCATGATAAACGAGCTGAGCGACGAGAGAAACCGAGGAAACCTGTGATTATTGAGGAAGTTAGTGATAGCGACGATGATGAGGAATCAGTGCGCGACAACGTCGAAAAGAGAAAGGAACTACCGTTTGAGAAAGTCAAGCCCGTTCTACAAGAACCAGTACATTCTTCAAAAGCGCGCGTTCCAGATAAATACCAGTTGCGTGCACCGATTCAAAAGAAGGCTGTGGCAGAAGCAGTCTACGACAAAATGAAAAACGCGTCAGTCGACGTCACTGTGGGTGAACTCCTAGCAGTTTCGGGGACTGTCCGCGACTCCATTCTGAAGGACTCTTCGAAGAAACGAGTACCGGTTCAGAAGTCCATGCTTCAAGAAACTGGTCGCGTCGTTGAAGACGTTTGGGATGGAGAACTGAGCTACAACCTAGTCAGTGCTAAGGAATTGCCCGAACCTGTGTTCTATCATAACACAGTTGAAGGAGAAATTCCCATTGGCGCAGTTGTCGCGACGGATCCATATGAGATGTACTTGGAGTCGATACCCTCTAATGAGAACCCAAGACATGTCTATGTTGGTGATTCGTCGGCTGCTCTCAGAACGATAAACGGACGGATTAACGCGCGTCTCGACGCGGACTGCATCCTAGACAGTGGATCTCAGATTGTATCGATGGCTTTCTCAGAGGCCGTCGACGCACAATTGAGCTGGGACCCAAAAGTCGTCATCTATATGGAAAGTGCAAATGGATCTATCTCTAAGTCACTGGGATTAGCGAGAAATGTACCCTTCAGGTTTGGGACCATCCTGGTCTACCTGCAAGTGCACATTTTGGAAAGTCCAGCTTATAAGGTGTTGCTCGGCAGACCGTTTGATATCGCGACTGAAAGCAATATCAAGAACGCGGCCGACGGCAGCCAAATAATCACCATGCGCGATCCCAATCTAAAGACACGTTGTGCAATGGCTACGCAGCCACGTCGTGCAGACGACTTGCCGCGTAACACCAAAAACAACGACGGATCTACCGGGCCCTACAGTTCGTCGAAACCGACGACCAGTCCAGACGAACCGAACCCTGAACGGGATTTTCAAAGAGCTTCGAGGAATTGACCAGGTTGAGTCAAGGAGAAGAAGTCGCGGTGACTGTGTCGTTGGGAAAAGATGGGAATGTAGTGTTCGAGGATCTAAGAAAGCCGCGTTCTAGTGGCCAGTTTACCCAAACTGAGCTAGTAGAGGCATATATCTTGTCGTCGAAAGAGGACAAGGAAATGAATAAAGACGTCGCTGCGTCGACTTTGTTTCATTCATATATGAATGAAAGACTCTCAGACGCGGCAACAGAAAAACTGACTGTTGGTACTTGGAGTGTACTAGACGACGACTCTTCTAGTCGCGACAAATACGCTGTGTTCGCAGGAAAGAAATACAAACCTGTAGACCAGAAGGTCAGACCAGTGTACACGATGGGTTCTGAGAGCGACCGAATAATTCGAGAAATGGTGGGAGATCCCTTGGATACGCTACCTACTCTAAACCCGCGACCACCTGATTTTACCCCAACTGGTAGATTCACGGCAGAACGCAGGGATATTGTGGACAAGTTACACAAAGGGGACTTCTTATTGCCAGAAGAACGGAAGTTGCTCATGCAATTCTACATGCTTCACAATCAGAGTTTCGCGTTCAATGATGAAGAACGTGGCGCATTAAGACAGGATATATTTCCTCCTGTCAAGATCGCGACAGTTCCCCATACAGCATATCGCGAAGGGAATATTCCTATACCTCGCGGCATGTTCGACCAAGTGTGCAAGGTCATTAAAGACAAAATCGCGGCCCAGGTCTACGAGCCTTCCAATTCCTCTTATCGGAGCAAGTTCTTCGCTGTACTTAAGAAGGATGGGAAGAGTATCAGACTGGTGCACTCGCTAGAACCACTCAATGCAATCACTATCGCACATTCAGGATTGCCGCCCGCGACAGAAGAGTTAGCAAACCACTTCGCCGGTCGCGCCTGTGGTGCTGCGCTAGATTTGTACTCAGGCTACGACCAGCGTGACATCGATCCAGCTAGTCGCGACTTGACTACATTCCAGTCACCGTTCGGTGCGCTGAGGTTGGTCAAACTCCCACAAGGATGGACCAACTCAGTACCCATATTCCATGAGGACGTTACTTTCATTTTGAAAGACGAAATCCCTCATGTTACTATTCCATACATCGACGACGTACCCGTTCGAGGACCTGGAACCAGGTATCTGTTACCCGATGGGACCTGTGAAACGATTCCGGAAAATCCTGGGATCCGTCGCTTCGTATGGGAACACTTTCAGAATGTGAACCGCGTCGTGCACAGAATCGGCTACTGTGGCGCGACTCTGTCTGGTACCAAGTCGGTGGTTTGCGCCGACGAGTTCGCTGTGGTTGGCCACATCTGTTCGTTTGAAGGTAGAAAACCTGACGCGGACAGAGTTGGTGTAATCATGCGTTGGCCAGACTTGAGGGACGTCTCGGAGGTTCGACAATCTATGGGCACGGTTGGGGTCATGCGAATGTTCATTAGAGGATTTTCTGAAATGGCGCGACCAATTCAGAGACTGGTGAACAAGAACGCGCATTTTGAATGGGGTGACAAACAGAGACTCGCATTTCAAAGACTTAAAGACGCGATACAAGTCTGTCCGTCGCTTAAGCCTCTGAACTACGAGTGGGACTCTGAGATTGTCGTCGCAATAGACACATCCTGGATGGCCGCGGGTTTCGAAATTTACCAGCGCGACCCAGATGATCCAAAGAAGGTCTATTACGCGAAATTTGGGAGTATCCCACTTACAGAAAGAGAAGCTAGGTTTTCTCAACCGAAGCGTGAACTTTATGGTGTGAAGCGCGTGCTTCAAGCCATGGCTCACTGGCTTCTTGGTTGTAGAAAATTGGTAGTCGAAACCGACGCGCTGTACTTGGCAGGCATGCTAAGGAACGTTGGTAACCTGCCAAATGCAAATATCAACCGTTGGGCTGAGGAGATCCTCATGTTTCAGTTTACCTTGAAACATGTCAGAGGAATCACCTTCTCACCAGATGGCTTGTCGCGACGACGACCTGCACCTGGAGATGAAGAGTATCCCAATGACGAAGAGGAAATCTTCGACGAGCCACCACCAGAGAACAACGAGAATTGGGACTACGACACAGAACAACCATTAGACTTTGAAGAGTTCAAAAGGGATATTGACACCAGAGGTGGCTACCTTAACTCTATGGTCGGGTGTGCTGAGTCGGTCGACGACATATCCAAAGAGCTGGTCGAAGCTTGCGACTCTCGTCGCGCTGAGAATCGGCGTGTCAAAGACGCATATGACGCTCAAGGACTCGTCGTTCCAGTCTTCATGCTGAACGATGTGGCAAACGGAGAACCGCTTTTGCCTGATCTTGAACTGCGCGACAATCCTGAGGATCCCTATATTGAGGATCACCGGACGGGCACAGGGATCGAACAGGACAATAAGTTGGTAATGGCTAGGAAGTGGTTGAAAGACACTTCTATAAGGCCTGAAATGACAGATAAACGGTTCAGATCGTTTCTCAAATTCTCGCGACAGTTTTTCCTCAAAAATGGAAAAATGTACAAGAGATCGACCAACGGGATTCATAGACTGGTCGTGGACAAGCACCACAGGACTTATATGATGAAGGCGTGTCACGACGCGCTGGGTCATAAGGGTCTTTTCAGCACTAAAAGCCTGTTGGAAACTCGGTTTTGGTGGCCTGAGATGGAAAGAGACGTCGACTGGTGGATAAAGACTTGTCATAGCTGCCAAGTCCGCCAGAAAACTCTCCTCCGTACTCCACCGACGCCGACAATGACTCCAAGTGTATTTCAGAAAATACATACAGACGTCATGATTATGGGAACACCTTCCAACGGATACAGATATGTCGTCGCAGCAAGGGATTCTTTGACCCGCTACGTGGAAGCGCGACCGCTGCAGGCTGACAACGCCAAGGCAATCGCGCGTTTCTTGCTCGAGGACATAGTGTGTCGCTGGGGGTGTCCTAAGTGGATTGTAACCGACAACGCAGGACAATTTGTCGCGGCGTTGAATTGGCTACAGAAGAAATATGGTATCAAGGGAATAAGGATATCTCCTTACAATTCCCAAGCGAATGGCACTGTTGAAAGAGGTCACTGGGACATTCGACAGTCACTGTACAAAGCTACTGGAGGAAACGCCTCCAAATGGTTTTGGTTCTTCCCACAGGTCTTGTGGGCAGATAGAATTACAGTGCGTCGCGGGCTGGGTTGTTCACCATACTTCGCAGTATGTGGGGCCCACCCTACCATCCCTCTGGATATAGTCGAAGCTACGTGGTTAGTCGAATATCCTGACCGGATCGTCGACTCTGCGGATCTCATTGGTCTCAGAGCACGCGCTCTAGCGAAGCACGCCGACCATATAGAAGATATGCGCAGCCGCGTCAGCGACGCCAAACTAAAGATGGTTCAACGCTACGAACTCGAGTACAAGCATGTGATCAAAGATTACAAGTTTGTACCAGGGGACTTAGTGTTGGTCAGGAACACAGCTATTGAAAAATCATTGGACAACAAGATGAAAGCTAGATATCTTGGGCCCATGATTGTAGTTCGAAAGACCAAAGGAGGTTCTTACTTAGTCTGTGAAATGAACGGCGCGATGTTCCATGCGAAAGTCGCGGCGTTCCGGGTAATACCCTATTTGGCAAGACAGAAATTGACACTCTCTGAAGATATAAAAAAGCTGATAGATATTTCGCCTGCTAAACTCGATGAGTTGGTGGAGGAAATATCTGACGTCCGCGACTACCAGTTCGAAGGGGTGAAACTCAAGAACTCGGATAGTGACGACGACGACGATCCTGTAGAGGATCCGGCTTCTGTCGAGTGAAAGTCTGGCGCGCAAATAATTGTCGCGGCAAGCCCTCGCACGACAAGACGTCGCTTCTCTCAGTTTTAGACAGAATTCAGTATATTGCTTGGGTGCTAGCTGGTACCTAAGGACTATACTGGGTTGTATCTAAGAGAAAAAGGTCATAAGGAGGTGCGCGAGAAGAAGAGACGCGACTTCATAAATAAGTGACATGAGAGAGGAGAGACATATGGAAGGAGAGTGCATATAGAACAAAATATGAAAAATTAGGCCGCATTCTTCGACATCGAGAGGTCAATGGCTTCCTTGACGTCCTTGAGCGCGGTCTTCCATTCCTCTAGCCGCGACGAGACGTAATCGCGTTCCTCGATGAGGAGCTCGAGTGGAATGGACCGCCGCAACCGGTACAATTGATGTCGATGCACTCGGTCCGCAATAAACCTTCGGTCGGACGCGGACGCTGCCAATCGGTTAGCGAAGTGTCGCGACAGGAGGTGGAACTGCGAGACTCACCCGGGGTCGCATCAGTGGTACTGTTGCTGAGTCGCTGCCTCTTCGAGCCGGTGACAACGAACGATGGCTGGGTAATTGGTCAGAAATGTAGTCGCCGCGACTGAGTAAAACTCACGTCTGGAAACTCTGGAGACAGCTCCCTAGAGCCTCCATCTGCTCCGCGTGAAGCTTCGACATTTTGGCGCTGAGAAGACGCATCGACCTATCGTGCTCGTCTATGAGTCGGATGATAGTCCCATAGACGTCCGCGAGCCCTACGGAGTCGTCATGACCAGATCCGTCGACCGATCGAGAACCGGACCGTCCTGCGACGGTCTTGCGAGTAGATGGTCGCGGGGTCTGTGAAGAATCAACCTGTGCTCGGCAAAGGCTCGAGACGGACGCACCTTCTCTTGAACAGGAGTGGGGGCCTCCATCTCGACGTCTGAATCAATGTCGATAGCAGGAGTTGGGCCTGAAGCCTCAGGAACAGGGTCTTCGGCCTGTGCAACAATATCCGTAAGAAAATCTGGACAAAGACAGGGAATCATACCTTGGCCTTCCCAGACGACGACGGAGTCGCGGCAGGACGTGGGATGCTCTCCTGAGCTTGTCGCATGCTGATGATCGCCGCGACAAGGGACTCATGCCAGACCAGATAGGCTCGATACTTGTTGACGGCCTTGGTCTGGGAGGCGTCGCGCTGCTTCTCTGGAACTTCCTTGAGCAGTTCCGTCTGAGACAGAGCGAGCGTGGTGGCCTCCTCGAGACAATCCAAAACGTCGCGGGGAGGATCTTGAGCAGCAAACGAGCTGGCTTGAAAGCGGGTCTGTCGACGAGATAAGATAATCGCCGCGACACGCCATCACGAATCAACTCACTCGAACAAAGAAAATATCCTTGCCAACGCTGAGGATGCCCTCTGAACCACCTAGACCCAGCTTGTTCATCGCTGCGAGAGAAGGCTTAGCCTTCTTCCACGACGCGACGAGCGATGCGAAGTCTTGGGGGAGAGGAAATGCGGACATAGCGAGGCCTGGGTAGAGAGAAAGAATGGGAACGAAATAAGGACTGAGAATGGGACTGGACATAATCTGTCGAGCCCACCCGGACTTTATATCGTCGACTCTGGAAAAACTTTTCTAGTCGCGCATCAGATAAGCCGAGGACGGCTTAGATCTGTGTTCCTGGGAGAGGGCAGATCTTACGAAAGATCAGCCACAGAGTCCGCAGAAGCCCACACATTGGAAATTGAGGTGCGCGACAACGTGCACACCCCTTGGACCCATGTGCTGGAAAATAGAAAATCCAATGACGCTACCGAGGACGAGGTCCGGGACTTTTTCAAAATGTTTCAAGAAAATTCTTCCAAGAATTTTGAAAATTTCGACTCAAAGGTTCACGCGACGACGACTCAGGCAGCAACGATTGATTCGGATTGACCTACGACGACGATACGTATGTGTGTGCAATGTAATAAATAAAAACGAGCCGCGACGTTCACGGATGGTGGAACGAGCTGAACTACTGCTCATCCACCTCCATGGCAGTCTCACCCGCGGCGACGGAGCCCTCGTCCTCGACGTTCTCGTCCTCGACGTTCTCGTCGTCGACTTTCCCGTCGTCGGCGTTCTCGTTGCCGGCAGACCCGTCCTCTTCACCCTCCGCGTCTTCATCCGACTCGGCCTTGGTGGACTCGGCCGAGGTCTCGCTGTAGTTGTCGGAAAAGTCCAAAACCTGTAAAACGGCTTGGGACGACGACGCAACGGGAGGCGGCGATGGCGAAGGCTGGGGCGACGAAGAGGGCGCGCGGGTGCGACTACTCGCCAAGTGCGCGACGTCGATCTCGTGGTCCTCGCCAGGCTGGAAGGCTTGATCCTGGATGGTCGCGGGGTCCGACTTGTCGAATTCCTGGGCCTTCTCGATCTCCCTCTGGAACTGCTTCTCCATCTTTTCCATCTCGCGATAGAAAAATGGATCGAAGAAGGCGGGAGGCGCCGCGAACCGCTCGTTCGCCTCGCCATCCAACAAGTCCCCGTGGGTCAAGATCATCCGAACACCCTTACGGATGTCGGCCATCTCGGCGGCGTCGATCTCGGTCGCGGTGTGGACGAACATCGCCTTGATGCGTTCGTCCGAGCCGTCGTCGAAGTGCTCCTTCAGCTGACCAACGAAATCACGGAACTGGCCAATGGCCAGGACGCGGATCTCGTTGGCCGTGCGAAGAAGCCCGCCGTACGCGTCCAAGGTGTCGGCGAGACGGTTGGCGGACTTGTTGAGATCTGAAGACGTCGTCAGAAACGATCAAAAATAGAAATGAATGATAAGAGTGGACTCTTACCGTCCGCGCTCATCTGCACGATGTACCCGAAGCGTTGCCCCATATACAGCTGCTCCGCGGGCTTGTAGCCGTTGGTGCAAGTCTGTTTATAGAGCACGCACGGGGCGCACCGATTGCCGTGGCGCCCGTCGACGCTCTTGAAGCAGACGCGCTGCTGCGTCACGCACATCGCGCAGGGCCTTGGCGCGACCTCCTATGAAAAAGGAAGTCAGTCGTCGAGGCATGGCAGAAAAAGATAGAGGAACGCACGAAGTCAGTTGGCACCTCGACGCCGGCCCTTTCCAACTTCCCCGCGAACCCTTGGCGTGCCACCGAAAGGAGCGCCTCGGTGTCGTAGGCGGCGGGAGTGAACGGAGCTCGGGGCGTGGGGGCCGACGCCTTCGCAGGAGTCTAGAAACAGTCAAGTCAGTAAAAAGTCGACGACAAGAAAAAGTCGCGACTCACCGAGTCAGATTTCTTCTTGGCCGCCGCAACGGACTTTTCTGCCTTCTGAGCCTTGAGCTCGGCCTTGGCCGCCGCAACACTCCGCTCGCGACCAAGGGTCGCGGCCACCCTGCCCAACTCACTGCGTGGAGTCTTGGTAGCGGCGGGGGCCGCCTGGGCAACCTAGAAAAGAAAGAAAAACGAGTTAGTCGACGTCTGGGAACCAAGGTCTGTGTCTCACCTTAGCCACTGGGGTCGGGGTAGTCGTTGCTCGCGGGGCGCTCGCCTTGCGACTGGCCTCCACCTTCGGCACCGGTTGGGGAGGCACGGACTTGGTCGACTTGGACGATCCCTCCGCGACCTTCTTGATTGGCTAAAAAGCTGGATTAAGGGGCGTGGTCTGGAAAAAGGAGCCGGCTCACCTTGGGCTTGACGCGGGTCTCGCTGACCTGCTCCTTGGCCACAACGAAGTCACCGGTCTCCTCCCCACTTTCGGAAGTGTCGTCCATGACGATGACGGACGGGGCTACGAAAGTGTGAGTAATCGACAGAGGGGGCAAGAGGAAGAACGCACTCAAATTCGATCGCGCTTTCCCCTTGGACTTGGGCCCCTGTCAAAAACAAACCAACCATGAGACGAAGAATCGCGATCGACGAACTGGGTCACTTACCTGAAGGGCCAGCTCGTCGGCCGATGACGCGTCTCCCTCCTGGACCCCCTCGTCGTCGACATCCATCGCAGTGTCGGCGACGGCGACGGCTTCCTCATCGCTGAGGGACTCGGGTTGCACGGGCTGTGCTTGGATCCGGGCTGGGAGGGACCAAGTGGTTAGTCTCAGGATCAACGAAATAAGACATAGGGTGCACACACCTGCGTGCGTCTTCTTGGGGACGCGCTTGGGGGGTGCCTCCTGTGAAACAGGGACCGGAGTAGCAGCTACAATAGATCAGTGCCCGCGACTTCGGTGAACCGAATGAAAAGGCCACTTACGAGTAGGCGCATGCGACGACGCCTTGGGCTCCTTTGCAGGAGTCGCCTTGGGTCGCTTCCCCTGCGGCTTCTCGCTCGACTTCTTGGCGACGGCGACCTTGCTGCCCGCGACGGCGGCAGGGGCCTGCGGCTTGGAACCGTCACCCTTCCCCTTCTGCTTGGCAGGCCGGGACGACGAAGAGGCGGCGACTTGTTCGGTTGGAGCCGCCTGGGGGTCGATCAGAACATAGTAAACGAATGAAACAGATTACACGTACGGGCTCGACGACTCGCTTGCGTTTCTTGGGCGGCGACGACTCCTCGACTGGAGCGTTGGTGGTCAAGGGCGCAGGCGCCGGCTAGCCCTTACGTTAGTGAAAAGAATGGGAGGCCAAAGCGAACAGACGCGGCAATCATTGATCGCCGTGACTATTCGCTCCAGCGGGCTTAAGACGGAGCTCACCTGTTGGATCTGGCGGACGTCGACGGCCATCTGCCGCAACATCTGGTTGTAGGCCTCGGGGCTAGGCAGGTGGTGAGTTGAGTCGACAAGCCATGGGAGAGACCTTGACGGACGGCATGAACTGCCGCCAGTCGATGGCAGGCAGGTTTGCTCCCGAGACAGCTGATTCGGTGACGGCTGATGGATGGTTAGCGTGGTTGAAAAGTCGCGGTAGCCGTCTTGGGCGTCACTCACGGTTGGTGTCTTGGGGGCGGGGGCTCTGGTCGGGCACGGACATGGTGGTCAAAAGGCAAGAGTGTCTCGTACTAGGGAGACTCTCGACCCTGAAAATTGAGGGCATTTATATGGTGAACATGCCGGAAGAAGTTTGATCGCGGCAGATCACGGAAGGAACCGAACAACCAAATGAATAAGACGTGGGAACATAACTCTATGTCTCCGCGGCTTTAATAATAAATAAACGAGACGTCGACTGTTGGACTTAGACCTGACGCAGTGAGACTGTCGCGGGATTGACCAGGAGGTCAAAATTAGTGTTCCTGGGAGATGATAGGCTGGCTACCAGACGCGCTCTGCACCAGCTCTGTAAGGGCGTATTTTTGCGCTTTTTACAGAGTTTACTCTTGAACCACTCGGTGTATCGTGTCGCGGTTAACAGTGTTGCGCTCAGTAGGACTTATGGGTCTACTGCCCAGTCGGCGGCTGTGGGTAGTGTCGACGATAGCAAGGCAGTCAGACCACTACTGTGGAACTGGTCTTATGAGTCTACACCAGGCTCAGGGCCATTAGTGACGAACGCTTGGACCGCGACCATTCCCCAAAAAGGGATATGTCGTTGCGTCGACTTCTCAATAAGGGTCATTCTCTGCAGATGGGAACTTGGGCTGAAGGGCTGAGCAATGCGCGACGTTCTCAATAATAGAACTACTACTGGACAGGACTTGGCGTTACAAGACTTAAACCATCTTGTCGCGGCAACTCCCGGTTTTGAGTTGGACGTTTCCTCAGATCATGCCACGACGACGACTTGTCACATGTCAGGATCCATTCGATCACGGGACATTGTGGACGCGTCGCGGTGACACTTCCAAGTGTCACGGCGAGTCGCGCCCATACTCAAACACACTAAAATCAATACGGCTAGATCCGTGAACCGAGCCATGTGGGGGACAATTGGCGTGCCTAGAGTCATACGGCTTCTTGGGGCGCCCACGTTGGTCTCACATGCCAAGACATACCCGTTGGCCAATCCAGCACGTCGTATTCCAAAAGTATGACGCGGTGGGTTGGCCCACATCAAAAGTATCATATGGACGATGGAGCGGGGTCCTGATCACTCAGGACCTGTCCGATCGTTCAAACTTTTCAATTACCCTAAAAGGCAACCGATCTTAGATAGCGTAGCTACTATGCAGTTGTACAGGACTTTACTAAGCAGCGTCGTAGACAGTATAAGTAGCACGTCGTCTCTTTGTATTAAAAAGCTTTTCCCCGGACTGTGAATCACTCTCATTTCAGATTGTTTTGTACAATTTGCGTGCCGCGTGATTCCACCCTAAGAAGTTCTGCTACCCCTGCCCGGTCGCGACGAGTCGCTCCCTGAGCACTTGTAGCTACTGTGATTTGAGTTTGAGTTTTGAGATATCAGAAAGTCGGATTCGCCGCATCTGGTATTGTCGCGGCATTTAGTGTCGTCGCCTTCGGGCTTTGTTGAGATCGTTCCACACCTCTAGCTTGGCAGTGCGTCGACTAGTTGTGCTCGGGTTGTTTTGGTCAGTTGGCAGTGCGTCGACTTGAGAACTTTGGTTCCACACTTCTTGCTTGGCAGTGCGTCGACAAGTTGTGCTCGGGTTTTGGACATTGGATATTGGCTGTTAGTTGGCAGTGCGTCGACGCGGCATTTTGGTTTACTAGTTGGCAGTGCGTCGACTCAGTACTTTTGGTTGTGTCAGTTGGCAGTGCGTCGACTTGACATTTTGGTTCTACTAGTTGGCAGTGCGTCGACTCAGTATATTGGTTGTATCGGTTGGCAGTGCGTCGACTTGATATTTAGGGCTTTGCGTCGCCATCTAGACGCTGTCGCTACAAGGGATCTTAATACTTCGTATTAAGTTCTGACTTGTTATATTGTTGGTTGTGGATTGGATTAGTGTTGGTTGTGTTTGTATAGAAGATATTGGTTGAGACACCACTGTTTGCTATATATATATATCCTTGTCGTCGACTTCGTCTTCCGCGACTATTGGATCTGCGTCTATTGAGAGTTGTGATACTGGTGTTCTGTCCACCCCGAAGCCCTCGCATCTTTCACACACTGAGAAGCTGATTACGAGGAGTGTGAACGTGTTTATATTTGGGTTTACTTTCATAGTAGATTCACTTGTGAGCACGCCCTCAGCATTTCACCGTGCCACATCTGCAGCAGAGGTTGAGAGCAGGGGCATGGCAGTCCGCATGCGCTCGACCAGCTTTGTGAGCATGGCCTTAGCTTCCGGGCTCAGGTTCTCTGGTGATGGTGTGAATGCCGGAGCGGGAATGGGTGTTGACGCGATGCTGGTGCAACTGAGTTGTGTGCGAATGTGGGCGGTGGGGGATTGGGGAGCAGTGCGTGCCGTGCCACGAGATCGAAGGGCAGCCAGATCTGCCTCCACCTTCGCCGCCCTGCGTTCCTTGTCGGCATCCTCTTCGAGCTTGTCAACGTCCACCGTCTCTATAGCAGCAGTGAATGCATCCCAGTCCGCCGGCGTCCGTGGGGTCTGGGTTTTGAGCGCATCCGGCAGGTTTTTGCAAACATGCCAGATGCCACTGCTGGTTGTGTTGATGCCTGCGGCAGCTGCCATCCGTTTCAGCATCCTTGCAAATGCCACGTGTGTCCAGACCTCGACACCACCGTTGGTTGTCCGCTTGCCCAGTTCGTCGAGGGTGATGCGCTGGCTGCTAAGTTCCTCCTCCCATTGCTGTTTCGTCTTCTCTGCAGCTTGTGGAGCATCAAACTCCTTGACAAATGCGGCTCTTGCGTCCTTTCATGTTGTGAATGGGGTTGCGCTTGCTTGCTTCTTCTTCCACCATGTATCTACGGGTTTCCCCGCTTGTAGATAGTCGCCAAAAGATTCAAGTTTGTCTGCATTGGATAAGCCCAGTCCCAGAGTCTTTCAGGCAAACTGGCGGGCAAAGTCCTCCGCAGTGATGCTGTCTTTGCCGGTCTCACCTGAATGAGGAATGACAAAAAGCGTGTTAATGCGATTCTTGAAATTGCACTCTGATGCTAATATTAACACTGAGATGTCCGAAATCACACTGAGAGCATTGGAATCACACTGTGATGCCGGCCTTTGATGCTCAGTTAATTCTCTACCGGTAGTAACGATCAGTAAGGCTCACACGTCTGCGGCAATTCAGCCTGATTCAGCCAATGACATCTTGACATTGACAGATGCCTGCCACGGGATCTTGACTGTGAGACGCTGCGATAACAACTACCGATCTTCGGAGATCGCACACTCAACGCACACCTGGACAGTCCTGTGCTAAGCACAGTTAATATGCTTATTCAACTGATCGAGTTATCAATCAGTGTAGAATCCGGTCTGATTATCGAACGTGTAAGTATCTGTCTTGTCAGGCAATCAGCATGTTTTCTCTCCAAGTATAAGCACAGCAATAGCCGCCGTGGGCTGAGGGGGCGGATCTTCGAACGTGTATTGCTATTATCTCTCTCGCTTAACAATTATCAAGATAATCTCTGTGTAATGCCGACGATAACAACATGATCTTGTCTTTTTGGGTCAGCACAGACGATTTTCTGAAGTATTTTGCAGCGCCCAGGGTTGAGGGCTCGGTTACAGGCTGCAACAAGCAGGCTATATTTTGACCGCCCTGCGGGAGTTGTGAGATAGCCTCACACTTCCCTCCTGTTCTCTACTCAACAGGTTCTATGTTTCCAGACACTTTGAATCTCTCTGTCAGAGAGTTGAAGGCATATCGTGCATGGGTCAGGCAGTGGTCAATGATCCATGTAAACGC
Organism: Mycena citricolor; assembly: GCA_963692855.1. Lineage (NCBI taxonomy): Eukaryota > Fungi > Basidiomycota > Agaricomycetes > Agaricales > Mycenaceae > Mycena > Mycena citricolor. The sequence continues at coordinate 1,877,454 of CAVNYO010000421.1, read as the reverse complement.
GTACTGAAACAGTCCAGGCCTTCCCTTCTGCTTTCTTGGATCGCTTGCACGATCCCTTTTTTGATCTGCGCCAGGCATCCGAGTGGATTACTACAGTAGGGTATCAGAGCTACTTGCTCGATGATGGTGTGGCCGGGATGGAGGTTGTGGATCCGACGTCTGCGACAATAGATCAGCTCAACTGTTATTGGCAAGAGGTGCGTCATTCTGTTGGATCCTTTCGATTCACTGATTGATAATCTGGAAACAGATCCTTGGTTCCTCTTATATTACACATCCATTTTTCGATAATGAGAACGTTGAAGAATGGGTTACCCCAAGAGCCTTTTCACTATTTCTCCGCCAATACACAGCCAAATCTCATGCAGAACTTGAAGAATCATCCTCTCTTTCCTTTTCGTCCCTCCATCCGTCCTTGCCCAGTCATGCCTACAGTTTTGTGTCTGAAACTGGAAGTCGGGAATCCCTTGTACCATCATCCAGGCCCCCGTCCTCGATGTCAATTCACTCGACTTTATCCATTCACTCGAATTCGTCCATTTACTTGGATTCCCGACCTCCCAGTAGTCTCTCTGTAAACGCATCATCAGATTTTGGTATGTTTGGTTCTTGTTCAAACCAAAATCAGGCACTCACTCACTTAATCTGCAGGCATTATGACTGCGGAGCCCAAGGACGCCGATCGAGGTGTGTATATCAGTTGTCTTAGTACATCTGAGCTGATTGGAATATGAGTTTCCACCACTTTAAAACCTCGCCGCAAGGCTAAGGGCAAGGACAAGATCGAACAGATCCGTATAACAAGCCACAAGTCCGTCACTCACCTGGTCACCATCTCTAGAATCCCGCGGACCTGGGATGTGCCAAGCCCACCAGAATCAACTGCCTATCTCTTCCATGTGATTACAGACAACGACCGTGCCCTCCTCAAGAACGAAGACGGATCTGTGAAGGGGCTTGGTCCCCTCATTCGGAAGGAGGTATGCATATTTAATTACACCAAAATTCTATTTTCTAATCCTTTTTCAAGGACCAGGATTCATGGGAGACTAAATCTGGAGGACATTCGACAGGAATGGGTGATGTTTCCGTTTCGCAGCTGCTCCCTAATCCAGAGGAGATGGTCCGATGTCGGCGTATCACCTTGCATTGCAATGGGCTCGATGCTTGCTCTCACCTTGATCCCGACCTCCTTCCGGACACATACAGGCGATTTGCTGCTGATCCCAATGAGACTCATGCGCTTTGGGCACCCCAGATGGTGGCAAACGAGAAGGAGGCTTTGTCTTACATGGCAGGAATTGCCCGGTGCGTCATCTGCAGTTTATCCATTTGCAGATTTTGAGTTAATGTAATACTTTTTTGAACAGTTGCTATCGTCAAGCCATTGAATCAAAGTGTCAGACAGCTTGTAATGGCATTCCCAAGCTCGTCAAATTATCTGGAGTGACGTCCCCATTTTGAAAACGCACCCTCTGTATGCTGATCATCGCTTTTTGGGCCACATTATCAGAGGGCACACGCACTTCATTGGGTGTTCAAATTTCCGTTCCAGCGAGCAAGGTCTTCATTGCTATCTACTAATTCCCAATAACGTCGACCAGCATCTTCTGGAGCATGCTCTGGAGAACATGGGCCAACTGCCCAATGTTACCATGGTCAACGAGACTTGCTCTTTTACCTCCAATCCTCGTTTTGGGGCCAAGATATGTGGTGCGGTTCTGATTTTTGTTGCATTAATTCAGGTCTCTAACTATGGACAGATTACAGCCATATTATTGATGGTGTCATTGTATGAGCACCAATGGTTCGCCGCAATTGGATGCATTGAGTGAGAGAAGGAGATCAATGCATCATCTTGTGAGGGAGAGAGCCGAAGAGCAGGGGGTGGCTGTGAGCTCACTCTCTCCTTCCACCCACCTGCCGGCGATCTCATCCTCGACAAATTCCCATTTCTGCGCTCATTCTACACACTCTTTAATGCTTTTATATGACTGACTATCACCCAGAACTCGACACTATCTGCATAAATCTCTGTACACCACGGATTCCATCTCAAGCTCGAATTTGGATGCTATATAAGAGTGTCTCTGGGGTACACCCCAATTCCATCCATGAAGCTGAGTATCTCCCTGTCTTTTCACAGTTACAGCTCGACATATACAGTGCTCGTTGACTCGATCCTGGCATTAGAACGACGCCATCTACATCCCCCAGCCTTCAAAACCCTCCCCTTTCTGCCCACTTCGAGCTGCCAAACCCCCCCTGATCTTCCAGACAGTAATCCCAGTCCATTCCTTCGATTTCTGGCCGCCCATTCGCTCCAAAATCCCCTGCCCCATACCCTGCAAGCTGCGAATGCCTCTTCGCTTCAGATGCACGCTTATTCGGGTTTCCCTCCCTCTCTCATTGGGCGCTCACATCCTGCGATTTAATCGCACCCAGAGCGATATTATCGCATATTTTCGATCTTTGGGGCTCCTTCACTTGTCTGACTACGCTGCAGGGTTATTTCGCGGTCAGCCCACATTCTGGACGAGCAACAGTCTCCCCCCTGCAGCCTGCGGACTGGAGCCAGGTTTTTCGCTTGAATTCCGGCGCTTATTCGCTTTTCACTCCCATTCCTATTGGGTGCTCGTTTCCTGCGATTTAATCGCACCCAGTGCGAGATTATGGCATATTTTCGGTCTTTTGGGTTCCTTGCGTTGTCTGACAACGTTGCAGGGGTATTCCACGGCGACTCGTCATTCTGGATTGTGTTTTCCTGGGCCAGGCGCTGCTCGATTCCACATAGCGTCAATATTTATGCATATCGTGCATTTTTCGACTGTGCATAGCCTGCACTTGCGCATATCGTGCGCTGCGCATATTCTGCGCCCTCCCTGTCGTGCATATCGTGCATTTTTCGACCGTGCATGGCCTGCACTTGCGCATATCGTGCGCTGCGCATATTCTGCGTATTTTTGGGCGTGCATATTGTGCATCTTGGGACCGTGCATAGCCTGCACTTGCGCATATCGTGCACTGCGCATATTCTGCGCCCTCCCTGTCGTGCATATCGTGCATTTTTCGACCGTGCATGGCCTGCACTTGCGCATATTGTGCGCTGCGCATATTCTGCGTCCTTTCTGGCGTGCATATCGTGCATTTTTCAATTGTGCATAGCCTGCACTTGCGCATATCGTGCGCTGCGCATATTCTGTGCCCTTCCTGTAGTGCATATCGTGCATTTTCGACTGTGCATAGCTTGCACTTGCGCCTATTGTGCGCTGGGCATACCCTGCGCCTTTCCTTAGTGCATATCGTGCATTTTTCGACCGTGCATAGCTTGCACCTGCGCCTATTGTGCGCTGGGCATATCCTGCGCCTTTCCTTAGTGCATGTTGTGCATTTCGACCGTGCATAGCTTGCACTTGCGCCTATTGTGCGCTGGGCATATCTTGCGCCTTTCCTTAGCGCATGTTGTGCATTTTTGACTGTGCATAGCCTGCACTGCGCATATCGTGTGCTGCGCATATCCTGCACCTTTCCTGCGGTGCATATCGTGCATTTTTGACTGTGCATATTGTGCACTGCGTATATTCTGCGTATTTTCCCACCCCAGGGACCTCCAATTATTACGTAAAATGGCTTCGAGGCCCCCTCCGGAGGCCATCAAACCACCCCCTACCCCCCCTGATCGGAGGCCATCCTGGAGGCGCCTTCCTAATTGGTACTCTGCCCAGCCATTGATCCACAGCCAGCATGGTAGGCTAGGCATTGACCCGAGTGTTTATATATGCTGTAGTAGTCAGTATAAAGCCTCAGACAATGTCTTAGCTCACAAAAGCTTGTATTTCTTGCTTGCAAATGGCAGACCACTGGGCGCACAAAATTCGGGATTTGAGTACGTGAGCACTCCTCAGGTGCATAGAGCAACAGTATATGTATTAATTCAAGATTGAGCATGAGGTAGCTGTGCCCACACGCAAAAATGAGATGTTGCTGAGGGGATGGTTTATGGCCTCCACGACCTCCCAGGTGCAGAAAAAAAGGTGTTGGGTAGCCCACAGGCCCTTGAATTCCGCTTCAATAGAACAATTTGATGCTTATGCTTTGTCAAAACAACAGCCCAGCATATAAATTGGATATTGGAGCAGTGGCAGAACAAGCCTCCACCGCCTCCAGGGCTGGGGATCGAAAGCGGTTACTGTAGATTCAGCCACACAAACTGTGTTCATGACATTATTTATCTTCATTGAGATGCACAGGATCCTTTAGAGCGATAGCTCAACATGTGAATTGGATGCTAGAGCAGATTACAGAAAAGCTCTCCACAGCCTCCACAGCTGGGGACTAAAAGCAGTTTCTTTGGATTTAGCGGCAGAAACTATGTGTTCAATGTCAGGTGTCTTATTTGAATGCCAAGGGTCCTCTATGGAGACAGCTCAGCATATGAATCAGATGCTGGAGCAAATGGCAGAACTGGCCTCCACCGCCTCCACAGGTTATTACTTGAAGTGTTGGGATGAGATGACAATGTAACAGACAGATATTCTCCTGGCTGACCACATTCTGTCATTTCCACCTCTAAATGCGAGTTGAATTGCTGCAGAATGTTAAAATGAGAGAATGGGGGACCCTGGAGGCGCTGGAGGCACATGCAAGATCCAATCAATGTCATCAATATCATCAATGCCATCAATAGCATCAAGAGCATCACCAATCATTGGTAGATTGATCAGCCAATCAGATGATGAATAAACATCGAACATCTAGTATATTCATTTCTGAGAGACACAGACTATATGTATGCTCATACTGAAAGTGGATTAGTGGTCCCAGGACATGCCCCAATGACATATTACATCCTTGTCTCAAGAACATATCATTGAAATTCAGATTTGGCAAATGAGCCGAAAGTCAACTGAAGATGAGTGGTGCAGTGGAGTACTTTCGGCTCATTTGCCAAATCTGAATTTCAATGATATGTTCTTGAGACAAGGATGTAATATGTCATTGGGGCATGTCCTGGGACCACTAATCCACTTTCAGTATGAGCATACATATAGTCTGTGTCTCTCAGAAATGAATATACTAGATGTTCGATGTTTATTCATCATCTGATTGGCTGATCAATCTACCAATGATTGGTGATGCTCTTGATGCTATTGATGGCATTGATGATATTGATGACATTGATTGGATCTTGCATGTGCCTCCAGCGCCTCCAGGGTCCCCCATTCTCTCATTTTAACATTCTGCAGCAATTCAACTCGCATTTAGAGGTGGAAATGACAGAATGTGGTCAGCCAGGAGAATATCTGTCTGTTACATTGTCATCTCATCCCAACACTTCAAGTAATAACCTGTGGAGGCGGTGGAGGCCAGTTCTGCCATTTGCTCCAGCATCTGATTCATATGCTGAGCTGTCTCCATAGAGGACCCTTGGCATTCAAATAAGACACCTGACATTGAACACATAGTTTCTGCCGCTAAATCCAAAGAAACTGCTTTTAGTCCCCAGCTGTGGAGGCTGTGGAGAGCTTTTCTGTAATCTGCTCTAGCATCCAATTCACATGTTGAGCTATCGCTCTAAAGGATCCTGTGCATCTCAATGAAGATAAATAATGTCATGAACACAGTTTGTGTGGCTGAATCTACAGTAACCGCTTTCGATCCCCAGCCCTGGAGGCGGTGGAGGCTTGTTCTGCCACTGCTCCAATATCCAATTTATATGCTGGGCTGTTGTTTTGACAAAGCATAAGCATCAAATTGTTCTATTGAAGCGGAATTCAAGGGCCTGTGGGCTACCCAACACCTTTTTTTCTGCACCTGGGAGGTCGTGGAGGCCATAAACCATCCCCTCAGCAACATCTCATTTTTGCGTGTGGGCACAGCTACCTCATGCTCAATCTTGAATTAATACATATACTGTTGCTCTATGCACCTGAGGAGTGCTCACGTACTCAAATCCCGAATTTTGTGCGCCCAGTGGTCTGCCATTTGCAAGCAAGAAATACAAGCTTTTGTGAGCTAAGACATTGTCTGAGGCTTTATACTGACTACTACAGCATATATAAACACTCGGGTCAATGCCTAGCCTACCATGCTGGCTGTGGATCAATGGCTGGGCAGAGTACCAATTAGGAAGGCGCCTCCAGGATGGCCTCCGATCAGGGGGGGTAGGGGGTGGTTTGATGGCCTCCGGAGGGGGCCTCGAAGCCATTTTACGTAATAATTGGAGGTCCCTGGGGTGGGAAAATACGCAGAATATACGCAGTGCACAATATGCACAGTCAAAAATGCACGATATGCACCGCAGGAAAGGTGCAGGATATGCGCAGCACACGATATGCGCAGTGCAGGCTATGCACAGTCAAAAATGCACAACATGCGCTAAGGAAAGGCGCAAGATATGCCCAGCGCACAATAGGATTTTACGTAATAATTGGAGGTCCCTGGGGTGTATTTTCCACTGGCCATATTGTGCATTTTGATGGTGAATCCCCTGCACCTGCGCCTATCGTGCGCTGCGCATAGTCTGTGTGTGTTTTACTGTGCATATCGCGCATTTTTGATGGTGCAGATCGTGCGCTGCGCATATTCTGCGTATTTTGGGTGTGCATATCATGCATTTTGAGTGTGCATAGCCTGCACTGGCGCATATTGTGCGCTGCGCATATTCTGCAGATTTCCTGTAGTGCATATTGTGCACTTTTTGACCGTGCATAGCCTGCACCTGCGCCTATCCTGCATATTTTCTGGCATGCATATCATGCATTTTTGACTGTGCATAACCTGCACTTGCGCATATCTTGTGCTGCGCAGAGTCTGTGTATTTTTGGGCATGCATATTGTGCACGTCGTGCATTTTTTGATGGTGCATATTGTGCGCTGCGCATAGTCTGCATATTTTGGGTGTGCATATCGTGCATTTTGAGTGTACATAGGCTGCACATGTGCATATCTTGTGCTGCGCATATTCTGCGTCCTTTCTGGCGTGCATAGCGTGCATTTTTCAACCGTGCATAGCCTGCACATGCGCATATCGTGCACTGCGCATATTCTGCGTCCTTTCTGGCATGCATATTGTGTATTGTGCACTGCGCATATTCTGCATATTTTTGGGCGTGCATATCATGCATTTTTTGACCGTGCATAGCCTGCACTTGCGCGTATCGTGCGCTGCGCATATTCTGCGTCCTTTCTGGCGTGCATATTGTGCACTCTTTGATTGTGCATATTCTGCGTATTTCTTGGGCGTGCATATTGTGCATGTTGTGCATGTTGTACATTTTCGACTGTGCTTAGCCTGCACCTGCGCATATCCTGCATATTTTCTACTGTGCATATCATGCATTTTGAGAAGTGACCAAATGAGTAGGAGTGGGACCGACTCCCACTCCTATTCTGCGCTATGAATCCTACTCCCAGATCTCCGGTCCCATTGGAACGCAGTCCTACCATTCTTTGTGCCAGTCCCACTCTTGGCTGGTGATAGATCCCTGATTGACAGATTTTCAGGCACAACTTTCGGGAAAGCCGATCTGAATCGTTGACAGCATGGTGCTTCTGATATCGCCCACGATGCACCGCCGGAGGCCATGAAACAGCTATGCATGTTGTTACCGGTGGCGCATCACAGTGCAGTGCTGTGTATACCGCCTCCGGCTAGTGGGAATTTGCAATAGTTTTGTAGTTATAATAAAAAAAAATTCAAACTCAAGCTAAATCAGTATCATGTCGGCCTTTGAACAAACGTTAGAAGATCTGCCTCTAAAAACCATCCGTGCTTACCGGGACTATGTAGGCAACTCTTTTTTATCACGTTTTCAAGTCTTACTCAGGTTTTTGCCCCACAGATGTTCCCGGCCATGATTGCGACCTACGGTCATGACCCGTATTTCCCCATCGACTCTCCACATGTCTGGATGACTTCGCTCGGCTTCCAGATCTACCTCCAAGATGACAACTCGGAGCTGACACATGTGGATCCATCAGAAGCGCCGCGCCGGGATCTTGTTCGTTTCCGTGATGCAGTAAGTCTGACTTCACTTGTCCATTCACAATCTAATGAATCGGAAAACAGGTTCTACAAATGGACTATCGAACACATCATTTCTTCAGTCTGGAGAACGTCGACCTGTGGATCTTGCCCAAACCCTTTGGCACATTCTTGCGCACATTGGCCAACCCCCGGGCCGAGGGTCTGGACAACTCGGACCGCAATGAACATGATTGTGCTAGCGTCCTCAGTGAGATAGAACCCAACGAGTCGGAATATGGCTCCAGACCCTCCAGTTCAATGTCCGGGAGCATCTATCCTCCATCTGACAATGAGTCATACAACCCAGGTTTGTTTGTGCAGACATACCGCATCCGATAAATCTAATGTTGCTCAGGATCTCTGTCCGAAATCTCGCGACCGGCAAGTTCGCTATCAGTGCACTCCGAAATATCAAATATTACACATCGTTAGTTTTCCCGGGCTTAGTTTCACTTATTGGAAGTATTGATCTGAATTTTGGAACAGTTTCCGGTGTGTCCAGTTCAATTGGCATGCCTGACGCACCGCCCCGCTTGCCAGATGGTAAATTACACTCGGTTGTTCGATGCCACACACAATAAAATTTTGCTCACTTTCGAATAGATTCATCCCCTGCACACCGGCCAGCCATAAAACAGAGAAAGCGCCAACGTGAAAATCATGAAGGCATGGTTCAAATTACTCGCGAACTCTGGGTTCATGAGCTTTGCAACATCACCGAAGTCCCTGAGACTTGGGTAGTTTCCCGCCCAGACCATTTGGTTGCATGGTTGGTTGATATGTCGGAATCAGTCGATCTCCTTCGCGATGCCAGCGGTGATTTTCTGCCATTTCAAGCGTTTCTCCGGGCTGAGGTATGTCATGCAGACAAAATTCCGAACCATACTTATTTTATTTTGCTAGGATCAGGATTCCTGGGGAGGTAAAGGCTCTGCGGGACGCCCGGAAGGGGATGTCGATGTCTTAGCCCTCCTGCCCGGCAAAAAAATTCGAAGCCGTCGGGCCCAGTGGGGTTGCAGCGGCTTACGGAAATGCGAGTTTCTTGATCCATCCATCCTCGAAGACTGTGAGAGATATGACGTGGATCCTGCTGGCATGAAGCAGCTTTGGGATCTGGTGCTCGACGCCAATGAGCGCGAAGGTGAATCTGTCTGGAGTGTGATTGCACGGTGCGTTTTTACTTCTCATTTGGCATAATTCTCAATAATTTCTGTAGGTTCTATCGATTTGTAACCGAATTAAAGTGTAAAGGACGCTTGAGAGGGGAACTTTGTCCTGGGATCGCAAAAATGGTTGCATATTCGACGGTACGTTTGCATCGTGAGTGTATTTGTGGGAACTTAAATTGTTCAGGTTATTGAGGGTGGCAATACATACTTTATTGGCTGTAGTGAATGGTCTCCCCAGCAGACTGATCGGCGCGGACATATTTTTCACAAAATCCCTCCACATGTCGACGAAATCCTATTAAAGCATGCACTTGAGCATGGCGGTCTCATTCCCAACTCGCCAACAACGAACAATCTGTGCTGCTTCACAGCACACCCTCGGTTTTCGCTTTTGAATTGCGGTACGTTTATTCAATCCTTCGGTTGGAATTATCTGAACATGTAATTATTATAGGCTACTCGCACATCATTAATGGCGAGATTTTCGTTGGGAAGATGATTCCGCACCCTTGCCCAACGGAAATCCTGGTTTTCACACCTGTCAACCCACCTCCGGGACTCGAACACAAAGCGATCGTCCATGTTCGGAACCCACACACACATCCCATTTATCCGCGCACCAAGCCACGATCCGTGGATCGGCAGAGGCTCAATGCGGCAATTGATGCCACCGGAGCAGGAATCGGTGGACTAACTGTGCAAAAATTACTGAATGGTAAGTGCAAAGTAACTGATGAGAAGACCTGCTGAATTCGGTCGTAGCTTCGACAACAACTGCGCTGTACAGCGGAAAGCGGGTCAACGAATCCAGTCCCGCATATCAGGACAAGCGCTTGGTACGGAACGCAATTTCCAAGAAGCGAACCGAGAAGAATCCCATGGGATTTGGGTGGGAAGGTAAGCAGAAATAATCCCAGGGGTTTAACATTCTTTTTGAAATGATTTTAGGTGTTGTCTTCCGCAACAATACTGTAGATCGAAAACTGCCTGCAAATGAGCGCTATATCCATTCAGTTATCAGCAAGGCTGATTTTCGTCTTGCGGTGACGATGAACTCATCCATTATGCAATACATTCATCGCATGCGGGCGATCATGTTTGACTATTCATACAAACGAGTCAACGGTGATATAAACGAGTGCGAAGCAGTCGGATTTTCGAACTTTTTGAGTCAGCGTGAGTACATCTTATACCTGTTTGGCTCATTTAAAGAATTCTTTCAGGGATCACACTCGGAAGTATCTACGGCGATGGTCTTGATACCAATGCCTATGTACACCTATTCACCGAGTTTTGGGACTCCGTGGAAAGTTCAACAGGATGCTTCCTGAAACTGGCGCCATTCTATCCTGACGGCAAGCTCAAAGTGATTGTTTTAGACGGCGATATTGCCCAAGCAATGGGATTGGGTATTTTTCTGTCCCGGTACAACAAGCCCGAAATCAGCGGGATTCAGACAACAGATCCCGTCGAACTTCTGTCCTATTGTCTCAAGATGTGCACGGTACATTTCAAACGGTATGTTCTCGTTCATTGGTGCCTGGATTTTATTGACTTCGTCCTAACAGGCATATCGACGAACTACCCAAAACAATCCCACTGGCAACGATTTCCCGTATCAAGGCAATTTTGACGCTCAAATCTCAAGCCGATCTTGATAGTTGGCATGCAGAAATGCAAGCTCAGACTGATTCCCATATAAAGAGTGCGTCTTCTTGCATTATTTCTACTGTTAATGTGATTGAAAGCCATTCCAGACTGGTACGAACATAAACGTCGGAATCCACTTGTCTTGCGCGCAGTAAACCAATATCTGTCGAACATTCCAGCCGAAATCTGGAACACCACACCAGACGATACAAATTATGTCGAATCTGCTCATGCAGCCCGCAATGCCGAAACCTCAATCCGGCTGACACCACTTCATGCGATTGAAATGTGCGTTGTCTTCACATCTGTTCACTAACAAGTAATTGATTTAATTCAAGGGCTGAGGAGCGAGATAGGATCCGAGCTGCGGAGCTCATCCAGATTGAGCAGGAGGCTGTTGTCCCAAGGCGCAATAATGGCCTGTTCAGTCGCGAAAAACTTGGTCTGCAGCGCAAAGAATGGAAAATGCGTCAGACCCAGGATCGAACCGACCAGCTCACGACGTTCGATCACTTGACAGCTCAGCGTGAGTTGAACCGGTCAGCGCAGAAATCTTCGCTTGAGAGAGAGAAGGAGATTAAGGAGGAGATCAAGAAGCTGCAGCGAGAGTTGGAACTGGACAGACGCCGAGCAGACCACAAGTTGACTATCAAGAACCTCCGGGACGATATTTCAAGTGAAGAGAGTCATCGGCGGGAGCTCCGGTTTAAACGCGACGAGATTGATTCTAAATTGGCTGCGCTACGATCTGGTCCTTTGGCCGGCGTCCGAGTCCATGGTCGACGATCTAACACTGGAGACACATTTGACACAATCTCAGTAGACGATGAGCCTCTAGACCATGATTTGCGGCCAATTAGTGGTAAGTTTTCACATTTATTTGTAATTTTGGTCGCTGAAAGCAATTCTCAGAACTTGTTAGCAACCAGCCGGAGTTTGCGGATCCAACTCACAGATACAGTCCCGAAGGAAATGCGCAGAGTGAAGATGAAGCAGCATTTGAGCGTTCGCCTCCCAGGGACACCGAAACATCCCGGTTTAGAGGCAAGTTTTTGGGTATTCTTTCTCAGAGATGTTCTAACTAGTTTGATTCAGTCCCAGATTTCAACTGGGATACTATGGACATCGATTTTACACTCGAAGACTACGAGTTTACAGAAGCTGATTTCGCATTCATGCGATCCCTTGAGCAGGGTAATCCGACTCACGATGAATCCTCGCTCTCCGCTGCTTCTCACCAGGACATCATTCTTCCAGTTACAATGTCGCCCCAGCCCCTGCCTCAGCCCCAGCCCCAGCCCCAGCCTCAGTTGGCAGTTGCAGTGGAGCACATCGGCGAACTTAACCTTGCCGATGTTAGCGTAGGTAATATTGTGTCCACACGGCGAGTGCGCCGAACACGGGACAGAGCACGGGACAATGACATTGGAGATAACGTAGGATCTGTGTCGTCCAAGAAGCGACGACTTTGATCGAATTTTATTCATCTCACCTGTTATTATTTACGGAAAACGTTTTGGTCTATTGGCCTGCTCATCCCTGTGCCCCAGACAAAGTAGCCCTCGAGATTGACATGCGGCAGTGCAATTGACATATCACGTGCACCAAAATATTGTATGGATTTGTCAGCGAGCTCATCAAGGTTATTTCACGTGCAGCGGATGCCTCGGGCTGGGATCAAACTCGCTCCCCCCCTGACCGCCGACTAGTCCCTTACCTCTCCCCGTAAGGCGTGTCATGAGTTTGGAACACGGAGGGACAGATCCTAACAGATCTGTCAATAATTCGGAGTCTATATAGGACTGGCCAGGGTAGGACTCGGAACTTAAATAGGACTGGCCCAGTCCTACTGGATCAATTGACCAGTCCCACTCCTACTTGTCTCGTATAAACTCATGCATTTTCTACTGTGCATAGCCTGCATTGCGCATATCCTGCCCTGCACATATCCTGCACCTTTCCTGTGGTTCCTATCTTGCATTTTCGACTGCGCATAGCCTGCACTTGCGCACATTCTGCGTATTCTCTGGGATGCATATAGTGCATTCTTGATGGTGCATAGGCTGCACCTGCGCATACCTTGCGCTGCGCATATCCTGCATATTTCTGGCACGCATATTGTGCATTTCGATGGTGCATAGCCTACACCTGCGCATATCCTGCATATTTCCTGCCGTGCATATCATGCTTTTCAATAGCCTGCACTTGCGCATATGACGCACTGTTTTTCTCCTGTGCATATCGTGCTTTTGACAGTGCATAGCCTGCACTTGCACATATCCTGTGTATTTTCTACTGTGCATATCGTGTTTTTTCGGCAGTGCATAGCATGCACCTACACCTATTCGTTGCCTGCACCCACGCATATTGTGCACTGTGCACATCCTGCGCATTTTCTGGCGTGCATAGCCTGCACCCACGCATATCGTGCGCTGTGCATAGCCTACACATTTCCGGCATGCATATCGTCCATATTTCGGCTGCATATCATCCATATTTGACCGTGCATTGCCTGCACATGCTCATTTCATGCACTGGGCGTAGCCTGCACATTTTCCGGCTTGCATATTTCGCCTATTTCGACTTTGATTAGCCTAGAATTGCGCATATCCTGCGTTTTCCTTCGGTGTATATCATGCATTTTTGACAATGCATAGCCTGCATCTGTGCATCTTGTGCACTGTGCATATCCTGCACATTTTCCGGCGTGCATATTGTACATACTTTGACGTTCATTAGCCAAGAATTGCGCATATCATGCGCTGCGCATATCCTGCGTTGTTTCCTGGGTGCATATCGTGCATATCTCGACTGCATATCATGCATATTTTGACGGTGCATAACCTGCACATTTGCCGGCGTGCATATCATGGATAATTCGACTGCCTATCGTGCATTTTTGACGGTGCATAGCCTGCACATGCGCATATTGTGTACTGTGCATAGCCTGCACATTTTCCGGCGTGCATACTGTACCCTTTCGACCGTAAGTTCGCCGGCGGTGACCGGTGACTATCATAATTCGAAGTTTGATTGATTCGATGTGGCCGGTGACCGGTGACACCCATGTTAGGTAACAAAAGTTCGACTGATTTGAAGCAAAATTTTGCCTGTTGCAGGCCCAATCTGGCTGAATCTCAGAGTTCTGGGGCTCATTCATGCCCAAAATGAGAAAAGAGACCTCAAAATGGCTGCAAATGCGTAATTTGAGCAAAAGCCAAAAAATGTCACCAGTTCGGCCCTTAGTTCGAGCCCCCCGGTGACCGGTGACAGAGGAAAAATAGGTTTGGTTCGGAGGGCCTGGTGACCGGTGACGCGAACCTACGGTCGAAAGAGTACAGTATTGTGCATACTTTACTGACACACAAGCTGTGCTGCTTTCTTTTGGGTGAGCCGGCGTTGTTCTGGCTGGGCAGCACATTTTGGGGTCATCCGCACCCCGCCGGCTTTGCGCCCTGGGCTCAGCTCCCACACCCAATCACACTACTGTTGTGCAACACAGTATTTTATTTGATGAGGCCAGCAAAGGCTCAACTGAAGAAGATGGATGCATTGAGTGAGAGAAGGAGATCAATGCATCATCTTGTGAGGGAGAGAGCCGAAGAGCAGGGGGTGGCTGTGAGCTCACTCTCTCCTTCCACCCACCTGCCGGCGATCTCATCCTCGACAAATTCCCATTTCTGCGCTCACCCACCCACCCACAGCCTGTTTGATTTTTGATTGCTGTACAGCAGTAGAGCAGAGTCTGCGGGGTCATCCGCACCCCGCCGGCTTTGCGCCCTGGGCTCAGCTCCCACACCCAATCACACTACTGTTGTGCAACACAGTATTTTATTTGATGAGGCCAGCAAAGGCTCAACTGAAGAAGATGTCCATCGAAAATGATCATTCTGGTTCCTACCAACAACGAGCAGCGGAATCATCCAGAATTGGCTTACAAGGCCATTGTTTTCTTTTCGAGTCCTCACAATCATCCCGCATGGCCGGTTTCCAAAATGGGTTCCTTTGAGAAACAGCAGCTCTCTGCTGCAATTAACTCTGTCGGTGTTCGCGGTCTCACCCCAGGCAAACTGTTGAGATGTAAGTTCAAATTCGGAGTACAGGGATTTATTCCTGACGCTTTTTTTGTAACAGCGAACGCCTTGAAGAGTGCATTTGGTACAGATGCACTTGGGGAAGCCAGCACGGCTCTGCTCAACAGTAGAAACCTTCGCCATGAAATCAAATCGATGCAGAAACGTGACTTTGAACATGGGACTGGGTGGCAAGGTGTGTTCCAGGGCATGAATTGTGCATATGTATCCCTGACTTACTCACCAGGTCTCGTGCATTATCACTCATCAAACCGTGATCTACTTCCTGCGGATCGTTACATCCAAGCCGTAATCAACAAGGGCAAGTTTCGAATTGTTGTTACCATGCATCCCGAGTTGGCTCTGCGCATCCACCAGGTCCAATTCCTTGCGATAGACTTCACCTTCTCGCGAGTACATGATTTGGAGAAGATGGATGAGTGGGAGATTGCGGGCTTCCTTGATTCTGTCCACAAGCGTTCGTGCTTTTCTGATGCGTTCAATTCAATTGTTAATTTTATCTTTGAAAGGATACACTTTTGGCAGCTTCTTCTGTGATACCAAGACAACAGCAGCTTATCTGCAGCTTTGGACAGAACTGTTCGATACAATCAAGCGTCTGACAGGACAAGTCTTCAAGCTCGCCCCCTTCTATCCAGATGCAAAATGTCGTGTAATTCTGCTTGATGGGGAGATTGCTCAAGCTCTAGGTCTTGCAGAGTTTCTGGTGAATTACAACGTCCCCTCGATCAGCAACATCCATTCTAGGGATCCTGTGGATTTGCTCAGCTATTGTCTGAAGACTTGTAGTGTCCATTTTCATCGGTGATGTTGATTTCTTGACAATAAAATAAATCTCAATCTGATTCTGTTCAGGCACGTTAAAGAACTGGAGAGGACGGTACCGAGAGAGATAGTCAACCAGATTCGTCTGTTTCCCACCTTGGAAACCCAAGATGCCATCGACAAATGGCTTGCAGAGATGCCTGGAATTGTCAAGCCCTTTCCCGACGCCGCTAGTGAGTTTGTTCCCGTCTCAGAATTTTCTCCCATCTGATATCACTCAATAGACTGGCTCAAGCACAAGACCAGCAATCACTGGATCTTTCCCTCTCTCAATCTGGTGCTTTCAAAGATATTGTTTAAGGATTATAAGACAACTCCCAATCACACTAATATTGTGGAAACGGCACATGCAGCACGTAATGCGGAGACTCAGAAATGCGTGGGTTTATTAGACGCCATTCTTGAGTACAAGAGTCCTATTTTGTTCGATTCTTCTCTGCTGACGCCACTTGCTTAGTGCGCAGATTCGTGACAATATTCATGCTGCAAATCTTGGGCAGATGGAAAACAGTGGTGTGCTGCACAAGCGTGGCAATGGTGTCTATAAGCGCCAAGTTCATTCTGTTCAGCAAGCAATGTGGCAGAGAAAAGTGACCGAAGATCGTAACAACAATATCCAGGACTATCAATCGCTTCAGAGGCAGATTGAGGAGGGATGATCGGAGAATTCTGCCTCTCTCGAACGTTCAAAAGTGATCCAGATTCAAATTCAACAGTACAAGACTCAAGTCGAAGAGGATGGCCACAGCGGCGAGCAAAATTCAGCTCTCATCAAACAGCTCAGGGCCGAGGATAGGGCAGAGTTGGAAACTCGACGAGCCTGGAAGGAGCGCCGCGCCGAGCTTGATGCAAAGATCCAAGAGCTGCGTTCCGGACCATTGGCTCACAAACAGATTCCTTCATGGTCTAGATCCCATGCTGGGGCCACAGGTATATTTATTTTTTATTCCTTGCCCGCACACTGAATGAATCATTCAGGTATCGCTTCACAGTCCCACAGCATCACCCCCGAGGCCAACACACAGCCAATCGGTGAGTCATCGATTATAAGCACCTCTTGACTGTCAGGGGATGCCGTGCTCCTTGGGCACGTGACCATGCACGTGACCCACTGCGCCCTCTCTGCCGACCTGTGCCTGCTCACCTGTTGATCACCCAGCCTCCTCCTCCTCCTCCGATCCTCATCTCCATCCATGCCGACATCCGCCCTCTCCCTCCTTCCCCCGGCCATCTCCCTCGAATCCCCGCAAGCGGTCTAGCCAAGCCCGATTCCTTGCACCAGGGAGTGCTACTGCCGTATGCACTCCTTCCCCTTCACTTCGGCCTTCTCCCCGCAGATGTGGTCTACTGCCGTACAGGCTCGTACCAGATGCCCTTGCGCTCATCCGCACCACCCCTCTTCCCAGTCGGGCATTGGTCCTCGCCTCCGATGTCTCCACTGGCCGGCCTGGCACTGGCCTGGCCACTGGGCTCCTCCAGTGTGGCCTTCCACTGTTGGTGTCTCAGGAGCTGGCCATCACTGGCCCCTCTGAGCCACTCACTATCTTATCTGGGTTTGTCATTATCTACTTGTCATCTGCCATTGTTCCATAGCAGTGATATCCCATCATCATCAGTCACTTGTCACAGCTGACTATATAGTGTGACACCTGGGCACATGGATCCTTGAACCGTTCTCTAAGGATCCCCCTCTGTGCTCAGGTGAGTAGTATACCTCCCTTGTATTTGATAGTCTCTAAGGATCCCCCTCTGTGCTCAGACTCATGTGAGGTTGTTGTGTGCTGTGTGCTCTCTTCCTTCGGGCTGGCAGGAGTTGCCCTTACATTGACCACAACCTCAACTCCAATGTTTCGGATACAGGCCTACTCTCTGACTTCACTCACTTGGAATGTGTGTCCAGTCTAGCCCTGGAATTGTATCTCTCTAATTTTCTTCCTGCCCCAGCCTCAAGTTCTGTGGATCCAACTGTGATGCAATCCTCTCCTGGCGATATCCATTGGCAAGACACGCCATTTAGCCAGTACCGTGATGGGAGCGATTGGAATTGGGATGGTTCATGGGATGGTGGTGTTCAAATGGAGCCCGGTGCGTTTGGGGAATATCAATGTGCGTACCTCATTATTTTGGTTCAATCGTTGCTTCTCAACCTCGATTTACAGTCAACACTGATCCTCAGATGGATCAGTCGGACGATTGCGCCACGCAGTCCTTGCTAGCAACCACCAGCAATAACACATATCTCCAGACGGGGACCGACTTGGTGAGTAAAAATATAGGAAAGATGAATGTCCGCAAAGCACTTACACGTTAAACAGACCCAGTATATTGATCCCTTTCCCGGGTTCCGTGAATTTTCCCCAGATGAATGGGGGATGTTCATCGATAACATGCCGGCTGATTTGGAGTCAATCACTTGCCATTCGAGCATTCCTGAGTCTGATCCTCCGCTCTCAAGTCCCTCTTTGGTGCTGCCGAGACTCCCGGAGAGCAATGTGGACACTGAAGAGCCTCAGGAGTCAATTCTGACTGTTGAGGCGGTCTCTCAGGTCACACAGCGGCGTTCTAGTCGAAACCGCGTCACACGTACCCGATCCAGCGACAATCTCATAGGTACATCGACCACGAAGCGGCCTAGAAAAGTGTAGACACATTATTTACTTGAATTTGTGACCCTGACCTGGTGGTCTTGAATCCATGAAGTATTTAATTCATAGTCTCGAAGTGTGCAACGGTCATCATAATTACTTCGTTAAAAGTTCTCAGTGGTACCAGCCGCACAGCAATGGTGCCTGAGTGGCAGTGACACATGATATCACCGGCTACGGCATGGAAGGGCAGTGAACGGCGGGGTCGTATTGTTGGGATAGTCGGTGTGTGATTTGCCATCACGGTGCGATATTGCCATCAGGCGGAATCGCATTCGCACGCTCACTGTATATACTCCACCCGAATAGACGACTACATTGTCGTCTGTCATGGTGCGAGGAAGTTGTCGAGGGGTGGTCGCCGGAAAGGGGACTCGACTTGGTTGTTGTTGCCCGGGTTGTATTGGTGCGGTCGGTGACGTGGAACGTGTGGGTGGTGCGATAAACGTCGGCAGTAAGTCAGGTGTCGGTGCACGAGTGCGAGATATCAGCTCAAACGGTGTGGTCGAACCGCTGTCGCGTAGCGTCTTGGGGGTGGTGGCTCTGCTAGACTCTTCTCGTTCTCCTGTCGTCTCAAACTTCCTCGTGAAACGACCTCTTCCGTCTCTTTGCTGCGGCTCTCGGCTGTTGGTACGGTGTGTGCTGTCGGCCACAATTACCGATTTTGAATCTGCGTGCTGCGTGTGTGGTATCGCGCTCTTGTCACCAGATGGAGCAGGCGTACATCAGTAAAACTACACCTTTGTCTTCATGGTCTTCATGGTCTTGTACAAGACACTCAAGACACTCAAGACCAAATGACGTTTCAAGACCCCAGTCCTGATTTGGATACCCCCACTAACCTCAACAAGATCACACAATCTTTGTCAAGATCCAAGGATCTTTGTCAAGATCACCTCTCTCCTTGCCAAGACTCAGTGCTTACTCAGATGTTGATTCAAGATCTCTCTCAAGACAATATCAGGACACACGGGATGCATCAGAATCAATAAATAAGTAAATGTAGCAATCATTCTTTGCTAATACAAATGCTAATCCAAAAGAATCGTTAACTCTGCATCTACGTCAATGATCTCCTCAGGCTCCAACGAAGCTGCGCTCGAGGCCCGATTGCCCTTGGCCTTGACCTTGTACTCCTCTGCACCTGCCAGGAACCGCTCCCACTTTGCATTGCTCCATGCCTGGATTGTGTGCAGGTACTTGGTGCCACGGCGATCGAGTACAACCCGTCCCTCGCGGCGGACCTTCTTATCAGCGTAGTTGTCAGCAGAGAACTGTTGTTCAGGATCTTTCCCATTAGGCCCGACGAACAAACCGGTCTTGTAGCAATTGAGCATACGCTGGACCTAAACAAGTGTGAGTATCAAAATGCGGATAAGATAGACACACACTGCTTGAACTGCCAGTAGAACCGCACCATAGGGATGAGCTCCAAACTGACACTGGGAAGGGACCGCATCCAGAATCGTCAGGTGATAGCTGAACGTGGCGAGAATGAGATAGTTCATAAAGAGACCCTAGTATATGATAGCGTTAGCAAGCGACAAGCGGATCATGCTGTAGACATACCTTCTTCTCCCCGTAAGTCTCCCAATGAAAGGCATATGTGCCATCATCCTCCATCTCCAGCATTGCCGCAACAAACTCCGCAATCTCCTTGGGGGTGCGCATATGGAAGAGTTCGTCATCATTGTTGGTCACGTCTTTGTACTTGAGGTTTGGGTCGTCGACGAGTAGTTCATGGTACTCTGACAAGGCATATCAATAATGGCACACACAAGAGAAAAACACATACTCTGCTGCTTGATCTCTTCATCATGGTCGTTAGAGTACTTGATATAGGCCAGCATTGCGTCGCAAGCCCTCGTGAAGAAGTTGCGGCGCCAGTCCCCCAAACGATAGCTTGTCTGCAACCAACATCAGAGTGAGAGCAACAGTATGTGACAATCAACCCAAAAACAAAGTCGAAAAGAGAAGTGAATTCCAAGACTGGAGAATACAACCAAATAGCTACAGTATTTATACCCAAATCCAGTCTGAGTCATATCTACAACTAATGAGTCATAGGGCTATGTACCGCATGGAGCACTGGTCATGGGTTGTAGTAGAACCTTCCGGAGCATATGTCGCGCAGCCTCGAATCGATAGAGATAACCCCTGGAACCCCTAGCCCGGGTCGTCTGATGCCGTGATCCGTGATAAGATAAGATCGTCGATGATAAGATGAAAAAGAGTCGAATTATGACATTACCCCCTCTCTAGGGTCGATGTCCTCATCGACTAGGCCAATGGGCGTGAAGACGTTTTCGTATGGATCGAAGAGTTGTCGCTGGGGATATGGAAGCCGTTCGTCTTTGGGTTTGTAGCGATGGATGAGATAATCCCAATGTCTGGCTTCGAGAGTTGGCAGGAGGCGAATGCGTGTGTCTGGGTTGGATTGTTTCCTCTGCCAATCTCTCAGGACCTTCTTCGCATGGGTGAGGTGACGTGATGGTTCCCAGGTGTTCTCGCTATGCGGCCATCCCTTCCATTTGACCAAGTACTTTTTTCCTCGGCCGACGTTTCGCTCTTTCACGATTTCTTTGACTTCCCACTCTTCTGCTCCTCTGATCATCTTGGCTACGGGTCTCTTCTCTCGGCGATGGGGGGGTGGTTCGTGATAGGGTGTCAACAGTGACTCGTTGAACACCGGATGTCTTCGGTCCGTGTCCGGTAAATCCAGCTTCCATGCAGCCGCTCCAACCTTCTCCAATATCTCGTATGGCCCTAGTCTCTTGTCGCTCATCTTCTTTGATGGTCTATCCGTCTCGATATTTTCCCCTTCTATGTACACCTTCATCCCAATCTTCAACTCCGGAACTTCTTTTCTTTGTTTATCGTAGTATTTTTTCATTTTTTCTTTTGCTTTTTCTAGTGCTGCTTTTGCTTCGTCTTGTATTTCTTTCATTCTTTTTACAAATTCCTTTTCTTTTGCTTTTTCTAGTGCTGCTTTTGCTTCGTCTTGTATTTCTTTCATTCTTTTTACAAATTCCTCCACCGACTTGTTTCTCGACTCCATCCGTTGCTCCACTCCCTTCCATGGGTGATATCCGTGATTCGCATAGAATGGCGATATTTTGGTAGATGTGTTCATTTTATTGTTATATGCGAATTCTGCCATCCCTAGCCACTCTGACCAGTCCGTCTGATGGTAGTTGACGTAGATGCGGAGATAATGCTCGATCTCCTGATTCATGCATTCTGTCTGCCCATCCGTGATTGGGTGATATGCGGTCCCCGGATTCATTTCCACGCCCAACATCCGATTCGTCTCCCTCATGAAGCTCTTGATGTAACGCGAATCCCTGTAGGTGATGATCTTGCGAGGGATCCCGTGGTAGCGGAAGACTCGGTCCCTGGTTAATCGTGCCACTCCTTTGCTGCTGATGTCAGTACTAATTGGTTCGACATGGATCATTTTGGTGAAGGTGTCACACCACACATGAATTGCGTCATACCCGTTACTGACCGGCAAGGGTCCGATCTGATCCATCGAGATGATTTCCCACGGCGCGTTTGGAACTGCATGCGGGTGCAAACTCCCTGTCCTGGCTCTTCTGGTCTTGGTCCGCTGGCACGCTTCGCACGTCTGGATGTATTTCCGAATTTGGTTTCCCATCCTTGGCCACCAGTAGTTCCTTTCCACCATCTCCTGCGTTTGGTTGATCCCAGCATGTCCGACCAAAGGGGTGTCGTGGTGTAGTCCGATGATCTTGCCCCGCAACTCCTCGTCCCTTGGTACATAGAGCTTCCCATGGTACGTGATGAGCCCCTCCTCCTTCTTCCATCCGACGAGTGACTTCTCCAAGGCCGCCTTGACGCTTCCATCAATTGATCGAATGGCCTTGATTTCATTGATTAGCTGCTGATCCTGTCCCTCGAATGTGACTTCTTGTGATCGGAAGAACTCGGGCTTCAGTAGCGTGACGTCCTTGTTGTTGTTCTTGCCCTGATCGTGATCTGCTCGTCGAGACAGGAGATCCGCCTTGCGGTTGAGTGCGCCGGGTTGGTGTCGTAAGGTGAAATCAAACTCCGCCAGCTCCGTGATCCATCGTGCTTGTCGTCGATTGAGCTTCTGCGGCTTTCGGAAGTACTCGAGATTCTGATGATCAGTGAAGATCTCGAATGTTTCCGTGGCTCCCAGGAGCAGCTGCCTCCATTCATCGAGTGATAACATGATCGCGAGCATTTCCTTGTCGTAGATCTCGTAATTTCGCTCGGTTTCGGTCAATGCGTGTGAAATAAATGCGATTGGGCGCCAAATGCTGTCTTGGTTTTGGCTCAAAACTGCTCCTGTTGCCCCTTCCGAAGCATCGGCTTCCAGACAATATTGGCCAGTGTCATTTGGCAGTGCTAGGACCGCATCCTCTGCGATTCTCTTCTTCAACCCATCAAATGCTGCACGCTCATCTGCACCCCATGCCCATCCTGCCTTCCCTGTCAGCCGTGTCAATGGTTTGGCAACCTCCGCGTATCCCCGGACAAAGCGCCGATAGAAGTTCGTGAATCCGAGGAAAGCTTGGACTTGTTTGACGCTCTTTGGTTCTGGCCATTCCATCACGCCCTTGATCTTGACTGGGTCCATCCGCATCGAATTGTGTCCAATAATCACACCCAAATATTCGATTTCCGTGCGTTCGAACTCGCACTTTTCGGGTTTCAGGTACAGCTTGTGTTTTTGGAGCAGTTCGAGTACTCGTTTCGTGATCCGCCGATGTTTGTCCAAGTTCTCTGTGAAGATCAGTATATCATCAAGATAGACTACCACGTGGCCCTCGTTGATCAGTTCTCGGAGTATGTCATTCATCATGTTTTGGAAGGTTGCCGGGGAGTTTGTGAGACCGAAGAACATGACCAAGGGCTCGTACAGTCCGCGGTTCGTGCGGAACGCAGCCTTCCACTCGTCGCCCTCTTTGATCCGTACGTTATTGTATCCCCACCGGATGTCGAGCTTGGTGAAGAACTTTGCACCACATAGATTATGGACCAGTTCAGAGATCAGCGGCAGCGGGTACCGATTTTGGATTGTCATTTCGTTCAGCTTCCGATAATCTTGGACGGGGCGTAGCGAGCCATCCTTCTTTTTGACAAAGAAGAACGCTGATGCCATGGGTGATTTGGAAGGCCTGATCCGTCCGCTGGCCAGGTTCTCTTGTAAGAACTCGTCGAGTTTGACCCGTTCGTTTCGTGATAACGGGTACACCTTGCAGTCCACTGCTTTGGAACCAGGTTTGAGCTCGATTGCATGGTCCCATGCCCGTCGGTCTGGCAGCGAGTCGAACGATTCCTTGGCGAATACCTTGACAAATTCCCGATATTGATCCGGAATCTTCCCCTCGGTCATTCTCTCCTTCTCTTTTTCCGCTTCTTCTGCGAATTTCTGCGCCGGCGTTTCCTTCAACCGTAGATCCACCTCCTTCCCAAAGTCGATCAACAGGATTGACTCTCCCTCTTCCAGATCCGGTGCACCTGCGTCCAGGTCAATTGCATCCATGTCGATCATCGCTTGATGCTCCTCGTGACCCCTCATGTGACACCGCTCTGGACATCGACTGAACCTCATCGTCTGCTCCTGCCAATCCACCTCGGGGTTGTGTTCCGTCAGCCAATCAAGACCGATGAAGATCCGAGCTTTCCCTAAACACGTCAGGAGGAACGTGCGTGTCTCCACGTGAGGACCGATTCTCATCCTTAGGTCGACGTAATGCGTGATCCGACCACTGATGTTCTCGGTGTTGTCGGCGTTACGAGCCACAATGGGTTGGGGAAGTTCTTTGATATCCAGCTTTTCTGCCCGCGCGTAGTCGGTATCGATGCAGCAGGTGCTACAGCCACTATCGAGTAGCGCCTTGACTCCGCGCGTCTTTCCTGAGTCCAGGCCCGTGATCTGGACATACACATCCATCGAATGTCTCTTCCTCTCGGCCTGGTAGTTGCGCAGTTCCTGCGCCAGTCTGCTGGATTGCGGGCCCTTCTGTCTCTCGGCTGCCCATTTCCTTTGAACGGCATATGGCACCCTCGTGCGTTTGGGTGCTTCTGGAACCCTGATTTCGGCAGATTCCTTGGGCGCTTCCTCCTTTTTCAAGGATTGAGCCTCCGGAGCGATGCTCCCCTTTTCGGTCTTTGTTGACGTGGTTCCTTCTCCACGAGCCATAAATACGTAGGAGTCCAAAATTAATTTATCCGCAGCTTTCTGATCCTTTTTACTCTGTAAATACTCTCTATTTAAAGCTATTTTCTTTTGACGTTCCTTTTCCATATCAGCAACAAGAAAATCATGAATATTAGTACGTAGGGAGTCTGGGATCGTGTATGCATGAGGAGAATTGTTCATATCTCTAATCGAAACAAGTATAGAAAAACGTCCATAGTCCGGACGCTCCACCTCCTTGGCTAGAGGAGTGGAGCGCTTCAAAAACCCTTCTCACGCAGCTTCTCAGCGATCTCCTTGAGGAACTCGTTGTCCTTGTCCCCGTTCTCGATCTCTTCCAGCATCGTGGCCCGATTGAAGAATGTGCGCTTCCTCTTGGGCTCAGGGCAGTTCCGCGCAATGTGCCCAGGCTGCTGACAGTTGTAGCAGATGATATTGCGGCCGCGGGCGTGGGTGCGATCGATTTCCATCGGAACTGGCTCGTTGGCAGCGGGTCGGGCCGGGGCGGGTGCAGGTGTCATTGGGGCTGCCTGCGGGCGGAATTGGGGAGGCGGTCGTGGTGCAGATTGCGCATGCGATGCTTTGCGCAGCTGATCGCGTAGGGCGTTCGCCTCGATGTTGACACACCAATTCTTGAAGGCACCATATGCCTTGGGCAGGGGGACACCAGTGTTGTAGAGGCGGCTTGCAATTTCGCTGCTGAGTCCGCGCTCCAGGAACTCGATGAGGATATTGTCCTGTTCCCCCTTCTTGTACTCGCCCTTGCTGTCGGTGGAGGTGACCACGTTGTACCCCGCGTCTGCAGCCAGCATTTCGAAGTCGGAGATGTAGTCCGCAAAGGACCGTCTGCCCTGGCGAAGGGCCATGAGTCGGGCGGCAGCGACTTGCTCTGCGTTAGAATCCCCAAAGGCCCTCTGAAGCTCCTCCAAGAAGCTTGTCGCGGTGACTCCCGCCTTTAGTCCTTGGAAGCCCTCGAAATTGTGCTGCTTCCAGTTCATCGCCCATCTCGAGGCGGCGCAGCTTGTGCCGCTCTCATTGTGGAGATAGGACAGGACGAAGAGGATTTTCGTCTCGTCCAGCGAGAACTCTGACCGATAGGCACCGATGTAAGTGGTGCACGCATCCACAAAGCCCAGGTACTTGGACTTGTCGCCATCGAAGTAGGGGGGGTTGGCGGCGAGGGTGATGCGGTGATGTCCTGACATGGTAGGAGCAGGTGCGGTAGGTGGGGGCGAGGGTGGTTGTTTGGAGGGTAACTCGCCAAGGTCAGGGATCTCGTCTTCAGGCGGCGGGAGGGTGAGGTAGGGGTTGGAGGATCCGGGTTGGTTTTGATGCGCCAGATCGGGCGACAATGGTATGATGGGGGGAGGGGATGGACTCCCAGATGACGATGGGAATCGGTACGAAATGGTGGATTCGTGTGCTGTACAAGCACTCGAGGAAAGGTTCTTTTGCTAGCAAAAAGATCCCGGGCCTAGCTCTTCACGTGCCCGATGATCCCGAGGTGCGTTTTCCCGAAGGTCTCCGCAGCACTCCTTGTAGCTACCGTAAGGCTTGGGTCGGGCTCAACGTTACCTGTGGCCTGGTGCTGTTTGCTCAATATGAACCTTTCACTGCGATCGCAGCGAGCGACTAGATGATTCGGTAAAAGGGTGAGTGGGGTGATAAGGGTGAAGAGGATATAGCGGGCGTAGCGGTGCAGGGAGCAGGGTAGAAGGTACGAGGTACGAGGGTATGAGGGGAGTCTTCGAATTATGTGACAATCAACCCAAAAACAAAGCCGAAAAGAGAAGTGAATTCGAAGACTGGAGAATACAACCAGGTAGCTACAGTATTTATACCCAAATCCAGTCTGAGTCATATCTACAACTAATGAGTCATAGGGCTATGTACCGCATGGAGCACTGGTCATGGGTTGTAGTAGAACCTTCCGGAGCATATGTCGCGCAGCCTCGAATCGATAGAGATAACCCCTGGAACCCCTAGCCCAGACCGTCTGATGCCGTGATCCGTGATAAGATGAGATGTCGATGATAAGATGAAAAAGTGGTCGAACTATGACAATATAGGTGAAGTAGCCCATGCCCGGTACAAACATTACTAAGTACAGCTGTGCGCTCTCGTCAACCCGAAGGGCAAAGAAGCCCGACGCGAAATCAAACACCGAGACATATCGGTGCCCCGCCAGCCATTGCTGCTTGTCTCGGATGTCACCCTGTGGCACTGGGACAACCTTCAATAGAGCCTTGAGCTTGTGGAAGTTCTGGCAGATCCTCCATTTCTGCTCCTGCGGCCGTCCTGCCTCCGGACTGGTTACCTGCTGGGGCCGTCGCTCTGTCTCATATGGCAAAGGCAGGCCTGCCCAATCACAAGCATCATTGAGCTCCTGTTTCAGCTCCTCATGCAATAGGGCTGCACTGTCATGCTCTTTCTGCGCCAACTTGATAGGGGACACGCACTTTACATCCCAGGGATGGATTGGGCGGACAACCCCTGCCTTCACCAGTTTGCGTGTTTGCTCTTGTAGATAAGCTTCTTGTGGCGGCGTCATTGGTTTCTGATGTATCTTCGTACTGAACTTGTGGTCAGCTGGGATCTTTGGCGTGTATGCCGCGCCCTCCACCGGCAGTACCTCCGATATGGATAGTGCAAAGACATCAGCGTAATGGGCAATGAAGTCTTGCACCTCCTCTCGTTGGTCTTCTGAAAGGTCTGGTCCTGTTTCCACAAGCTTGAGAATTGCTGCCACACGTTCCGGCTTGAATGGTTCAGAGGTTCGCGTGAATGTCAATGTGTCGGCCACATCTGGTAATGCTTCGGGGCTGGCAATGTCAAAAAAAGTGCCTGGGATTGCATCAGAGATTGATGCGATTGTTTCTGATCTGGCATCCAGGACTTCCCTCGAAGGGGGTGCACTACTTCCCCCTATCAAGTTTGCTCGCGTGTCCATTCCCTGGACCACCCTGGACACCTCCCCCTCCACCAGCTCGTCCAGCCACGACAGGCACTCCTGTTTGTCTGGTGTCTGTAGCTCCCCATTGGTCTGTTGCTCTCCCCTCAAGGGGGTCGTTGCAAATGAAGACAGAACCCCTTGGAAGGGTGCACTTGATCTCGTTGCTTCGGGAGGTCTCCTTCTGCTGCTGTGGTTGTGTAGTCGGATTTCCGTCTTGCTGTCCTTGCTAGGGAGCCTCACCACATCCGCGGCAAAGTCCTGCACCGCATGTGCTGCTGCAAGGGATGGCTTCCCGAACAAGAAGTCCCAGCTACCTTTGCTGTCAAGGATCTCCAGTTGGACGGCGACAGTCACGCTGCCAACATGGACTTCGCGGTCCCACTGAACTGTTGGCCAGGCTAGGGATCCATCTGCCATCCTCAGCACCCTGTCATAATTCGACTCTTTTTCATCTTATCATCGACGATCTTATCTTATCACGGATCACGGCATCAGACGACCCGGGCTAGGGGTTCCAGGGGTTATCTCTATCGATTCGAGGCTGCGCGACATATGCTCCGGAAGGTTCTACTACAACCCATGACCAGTGCTCCATGCGGTACATAGCCCTATGACTCATTAGTTGTAGATATGACTCAGACTGGATTTGGGTATAAATACTGTAGCTATTTGGTTGTATTCTCCAGTCTTGGAATTCACTTCTCTTTTCGACTTTGTTTTTGGGTTGATTGTCACATAATTCGAAGACTCCCCTCATACCCTCGTACCTCTTACCTCCTACCCTGCTCCGTGCACCGCTACGCCCGCTATATCCTCTTCACCCTTATCACCCCACTCACCCTTTTACCGAATCATCTAGTCGCTCGCTGCGATCGCAGTGAAAGGTTCATATCGAGCAAACAGCACCAGGCCATGGGTAACGTTGAGCCCGACCCAAGCCTTACGGTAGCTACAGGGAGTGCTGCGGAGACCTTCGGGAAAACGCACCTCGGGATCATCGGGCACGTGAAGAGCTAGGCCCGGGATCTTTTTGCTAGCAAAAGAACCTTTCCTCGAGTGCTTGTACAGCACACGAATCCACCATTTCGTACCGATTCCCATCGTCATCTGGGAGTCCATCCCCTCCCCCCATCATACCATTGTCGCCCGATCTGGCGCATCAAAACAAACCCGGACCCTCCAACCCCTACCTCACCCTCCCGCCGCCTGAAGACGAGATCCCTGACCTTGGCGAGTTACCCTCCAAACAACCACCCTCGCCCCCACCTACCGCACCTGCTCCTACCATGTCAGGACATCACCGCATCACCCTCGCCGCCAACCCCCCCTACTTCGATGGCGACAAGTCCAAATACCTGGGCTTTGTGGACGCGTGCACCACCTACATCGGTGCCTATTGATCGGAGTTCTCGCTGGATGAAACAAAAATCCTCTTTGTTCTGTCCTACCTCCGTAATGAGACCGGCACAAGCTGCGCCGCCTCGAGATGGGCGATGAACTGGAAGCAGCACAACTTCGAGGGTTTCCAAGGAATGAAGGCGGGAGTCACCGCGACAACCTTCTTAGAGGAGCTCCAAAGAGCCTTTGGGGATTCTAACGCAGAACAAGTCGCCGCTGCTCGACTCATGGCCCTTCGCCAGGGCAGACGGTCCTTTGCGGACTACATCTCCGACTTCGAAATGCTGGCTGCAGACGCGGGGTACAACGTGGTCGCCTTGACCGATGACAAGGGCGAGTACAAGAAGGGGGATCAGGACAACATCCTCATCGAGTTCCTGGAGCGCGGACTCAGCAGCGAAATTGCAAGCCGCCTCTACAACACTGGTGTCCCCCTGCCCAAGGCATATGGTGCCTTCAAGAACTGGTGTGTCAACATCGAGGCCAATGCCTTGCGCGATCAGCTGCGTAAGGCATCCTATGCGCACTCGACTCTGCGGCCCCCACCCCAATTCCGCCCTCAGGCTGCACCATCAGCACCTGCACCCGCTCCGGCCCGACCCGCTGCCAACGAGCCAGTTCCGATGGAAATCGATCGCACCCACGCCCGCGGCCGCAATATCATCTGCTACAACTGTCAGCAGCCTGGGCACATTGCGCGGAACTGCCCTGAGCCCAAGAGGAAGCGCACATTCTTCAATCGGGCCACGATGCTGGAAGAGATCGAGAACGGGGACAAGGACAACGAGTTCCTCAAGGAGATCGCTGAGAAGCTGCGTGAGAAGGGTTTTTGAAGCGCTCCACTCCTCTAGCCAAGGAGGTGGAGCGTCCGGACTATGGACGTTTTTCTATACTTGTTTCGATTAGAGATATGAACAATTCTCCTCATGCATACACGATCCCAGACTCCCTACGTACTAATATTCATGATTTTCTTGTTGCTGATATGGAAAAGGAACGTCAAAAGAAAATAGCTTTAAATAGAGAGTATTTACAGAGTAAAAAGGATCAGAAAGCTGCGGATAAATTAATTTTGGACTCCTACGTATTTATGGCTCGTGGAGAAGGAACCACGTCAACAAAGACCGAAAAGGGGAGCATCGCTCCGGAGGCTCAATCCTTGAAAAAGGAGGAAGCGCCCAAGGAATCTGCCGAAATCAGGGTTCCAGAAGCACCCAAACGCACGAGGGTGCCATATGCCGTTCAAAGGAAATGGGCAGCCGAGAGACAGAAGGGCCCGCAATCCAGCAGACTGGCGCAGGAACTGCGCAACTACCAGGCCGAGAGGAAGAGACATTCGATGGATGTGTATGTCCAGATCACGGGCCTGGACTCAGGAAAGACGCGCGGAGTCAAGGCGCTACTCGATAGTGGCTGTAGCACCTGCTGCATCGATACCGACTACGCGCGGGCAGAAAAGCTGGATATCAAAGAACTTCCCCAACCCATTGTGGCTCGTAACGCCGACAACACCGAGAACATCAGTGGTCGGATCACGCATTACGTCGACCTAAGGATGAGAATCGGTCCTCACGTGGAGACACGCACGTTCCTCCTGACGTGTTTAGGGAAAGCTCGGATCTTCATCGGTCTTGATTGGCTGACGGAACACAACCCCGAGGTGGATTGGCAGGAGCAGACGATGAGGTTCAGTCGATGTCCAGAGCGGTGTCACATGAGGGGTCACGAGGAGCATCAAGCGATGATCGACATGGATGCAATTGACCTGGACGCAGGTGCACCGGATCTGGAAGAGGGAGAGTCAATCCTGTTGATCGACTTTGGGAAGGAGGTGGATCTACGGTTGAAGGAAACGCCGGCGCAGAAATTCGCAGAAGAAGCGGAAAAAGAGAAGGAGAGAATGACCGAGGGGAAGATTCCGGATCAATATCGGGAATTTGTCAAGGTATTCGCCAAGGAATCGTTCGACTCGCTGCCAGACCGACGGGCATGGGACCATGCAATCGAGCTCAAACCTGGTTCCAAAGCAGTGGACTGCAAGGTGTACCCGTTATCACGAAACGAACGGGTCAAACTCGACGAGTTCTTACAAGAGAACCTGGCCAGCGGACGGATCAGGCCTTCCAAATCACCCATGGCATCAGCGTTCTTCTTTGTCAAAAAGAAGGATGGCTCGCTACGCCCCGTCCAAGATTATCGGAAGCTGAACGAAATGACAATCCAAAATCGGTACCCGCTGCCGCTGATCTCTGAACTGGTCCATAATCTATGTGGTGCAAAGTTCTTCACCAAGCTCGACATCCGGTGGGGATACAATAACGTACGGATCAAAGAGGGCGACGAGTGGAAGGCTGCGTTCCGCACGAACCGCGGACTGTACGAGCCCTTGGTCATGTTCTTCGGTCTCACAAACTCCCCGGCAACCTTCCAAAACATGATGAATGACATACTCCGAGAACTGATCAACGAGGGCCACGTGGTAGTCTATCTTGATGATATACTGATCTTCACAGAGAACTTGGACAAACATCGGCGGATCACGAAACGAGTACTCGAACTGCTCCAAAAACACAAGCTGTACCTGAAACCCGAAAAGTGCGAGTTCGAACGCACGGAAATCGAATATTTGGGTGTGATTATTGGACACAATTCGATGCGGATGGACCCAGTCAAGATCAAGGGCGTGATGGAATGGCCAGAACCAAAGAGCGTCAAACAAGTCCAAGCTTTCCTCGGATTCACGAACTTCTATCGGCGCTTTGTCCGGGGATACGCGGAGGTTGCCAAACCATTGACACGGCTGACAGGGAAGGCAGGATGGGCATGGGGTGCAGATGAGCGTGCAGCATTTGATGGGTTGAAGAAGAGAATCGCAGAGGATGCGGTCCTAGCACTGCCAAATGACACTGGCCAATATTGTCTGGAAGCCGATGCTTCGGAAGGGGCAACAGGAGCAGTTTTGAGCCAAAACCAAGACAGCATTTGGCGCCCAATCGCATTTATTTCACACGCATTGACCGAAACCGAGCGAAATTACGAGATCTACGACAAGGAAATGCTCGCGATCATGTTATCACTCGATGAATGGAGGCAGCTGCTCCTGGGAGCCACGGAAACATTCGAGATCTTCACTGATCATCAGAATCTCGAGTACTTCCGAAAGCCGCAGAAGCTCAATCGACGACAAGCACGATGGATCACGGAGCTGGCGGAGTTTGATTTCACCTTACGACACCAACCCGGCGCACTCAACCGCAAGGCGGATCTCCTGTCTCGACGAGCAGATCACGATCAGGGCAAGAACAACAACAAGGACGTCACGCTACTGAAGCCCGAGTTCTTCCGATCACAAGAAGTCACATTCGAGGGACAGGATCAGCAGCTAATCAATGAAATCAAGGCCATTCGATCAATTGATGGAAGCGTCAAGGCGGCCTTGGAGAAGTCACTCGTTGGATGGAAGAAGGAAGAGGGGCTTATCACGTATCATGGGAAGCTCTATGTACCAAGAGACGAGGAGTTACGGGACAAGATCATCGGATTACACCACGACACCCCGTTGGTCGGACACGCTGGGATCAACCAAACGCAGGAGATGGTGGAAAGAAACTACTGGTGGCCCAGGATGGGAAACCAAATTCGGAAATACATCCAGACGTGCGAGGCGTGCCAACGGACCAAGACCAGGAGAGCGAGGACAGGGACTCTACACCCGCATGCAGTTCCAAATGCGCCGTGGGAAATCATCTTGATGGATCAAATCGGGCCCCTGCCGGTTAGTAATGGGTATGATGCAATCCATGTGTGGTGTGACACCTTCACCAAAATGATCCATGTCGAACCAATTAGTACTGACATCAGCAGTGAAGGAGTCGCACGGTTAACCAGGGACCGAGTCTTCCGCTATCATGGGATCCCTCGCAAGATCATCACCGACAGGGACTCGCGTTACATCAAGGGCTTCATGAAGGAGACGAATCGGATGTTGGGCGTGGAAATGAACCCGGGGACCGCATATCACCCGATCACGGATGGACAAACCGAACGCATGAATCAGGAGATCGAACACTACCTCCGCATTTACGTCAACTACCATCAGACGGATTGGTCGGAGTGGCTGGGAATGGCGGAGTTTGCATACAATGACAAAATGAACACGTCTACCAAGATGTCGCCGTTCTATGCAAATCACGGATATCACCCATGGAAGGGAGTGGAGCAAAGGATGGAATCAAGAAACGAGTCGGCGGAGGAATTTGTTAAAAGAATCAAAGAAATACAAGACGAAGCAAAAGCAGCATTGGAAAAAGCAAAAGAAAAAATGAAAAAATACTACGATAAACAAAGAAAAGAAGTTCCAGAGTTGAAGGTTGGGATGAAGGTGTACATAGAAGGGGAAAATATCGAGACGGATAGACCATCAAAGAAGATGAGCGACAAGAGATTGGGACCATACGAGATACTGGAGAAGGTTGGAGCGGCCGCTTGGAAACTGGATTTGCCGGACACGGACCGAAGACACCCGGTGTTCAACGAGTCACTACTGACACCTTATCATGAACCACCCCCCCATCGCCGAGAGAAGAGACCCGTAGCCAAGATGATCGGAGGAGCAGAGGAGTGGGAAGTCGAAGAAATCGTGAAAGAACGAAAAGTCGGCCGAGGAAAACAGTACTTGGTCAAATAGAAGGGATGGCCGCATAGCGAGAACACCTGGGAACCATCACGTCACCTCACCCATGCGAAGAAGGTCCTGAGAGATTGGCAGAGGAAACAATCAAATCCAGACACACGCATTCGCCTCCTGCCAACGCTCAAAGCTGGACACTGGGACTATCTCATTCATCGTTACAAGCCCAGGGACGAGCGCCTTCCATATCCCGAACGACAACTCTTCGACCCCTACGAGAACGTCTTCACGCCCATTGGCCTAGTCGATGAGGACATCGACCCTAGAGAGGGGGTAATGTCATAGTTCGACCACTTTTTCATCTTATCATCGACATCTCATCTTATCACGGATCACGGCATCAGACGGTCCGGGCTAGGGGTTCCAGGGGTTATCTCTATCGATTCGAGGCTGCGCGACATATGCTCCGGAAGGTTCTACTACAACCCATGACCAGCGTTCCATGCGGTACATAGTCTTATGACTCATTAGTTGTAGATATGACTCAGACTGGATTTGGGTATAAATACTGTAGCTACCTGGTTGTATTCTCCAGTCTTCGAATTCACTTCTCTTTTCGACTTTGTTTTTGGGTTGATTGTCACATATATGCGGATGCCGTTTGGTCTAACGGATGCACCAACGGAATTTGGCGCCATGTGCACCAACAAACTCAGTGACTTGTTGGTTCAGGTTATGGAGTTGTTTGTGGATGATGGGGGCGCTGCGTCAGACACATTTGAGGGGATGATGCACAAGCTACAGCTGGTCTTCGACCGGGTGCGAGCAGAGGGTCTGTCGCTCTCGGCGGCAAAGACCCGACTGTTCATGACAGAAGCAGTGTTTGCGGGGGCAATGGTTGGGCCCCAAGGAGTGACGCCGGACCCCACAAAACTCACAGCAGTGGTAGGGTGGAAGACACCTGAGAACGCGACTAACCTGGCAGCATTCTTGGGACTCACTGGCTACTTCCGTGACATCATCCAGAACTACACCCAAGAAGAGGCGCCACTGCGGAACCTCCTCAAGACAGTACCAATGCCACCGAAGCCGAGCCGACAAGTCTACCGAACGGTCATGAAGAACTTCGACTTGCGACCACTTTGGACTCAAGAGCACACAAGGTGCTTTCTCCGACTCAAACAGCTACTCTTGTCTGCACCAGTGCTACGAGCACCACTATACGATATTGTCCACAAACACCCGTTCATCATCACGACAGACGGTAGCAAGGACGCGTTTGCTGGCGTCCTCTCACAGAAGATGGAGTCGACAACGACAGATGGCCGGGTGGTCATCCGGCGACACCCCATCGCCTTTGCATCCAAACGGACATCAGCAGCAGAAGAGCGGTACCAACCCCATTTATTGGAATTCGCCGCACTAAACTTCGCCCTGGACAAGTTCTCGAACATCGTCTGGGGCCAACCAGTCTGACTGGAGACCGACTGCCAGGCGCTATGCAATATTTTCAATAACGAAAAACTCAATGCAACACACACCCGATGGCTAAACGGACTCCTTGGCTACAACATCA
This sequence comes from Mycena citricolor, assembly GCA_963692855.1. Taxonomy (NCBI): domain Eukaryota; kingdom Fungi; phylum Basidiomycota; class Agaricomycetes; order Agaricales; family Mycenaceae; genus Mycena; species Mycena citricolor. Next base: position 1,842,295 of record CAVNYO010000421.1, on the reverse strand, counting down.
TCGGCGCGGAGCACATCAAAGGATCGACGAACGCGGTGGCAGACACGCTAAGTCAGGCGGCAGAGGGCACACCAAAGACCCCAGGTGATGGCAGTGAATCCACCGTCTTGCCCGATTGGGAAGCTCGCACTGGACTCACCAACGATCTGTTTGTGGTTGACGCCTCAACAACGGAAGAGCTAACCTGTACTGTGGTACCACTGCCGCAGGGCACCATGGAACTTCGGAAGCGCTTCAAGGACGAACCAATGTACTTGGAGATTGTGGAAGCGCTTACGGAGCTGGATTTGGGGACCAGCCTAGCAGATCGAAAATGAGCAAGACATCGGGCATCGCAGTACTTCATTGACGACGGCCGATTATGGAGAGTGGGGGGCGGCGTAGCAATGTGAGGGCGGTCGAGACACGAGTGTCTAACACGCACGGAAGCAAGGGAAAAGGCAGCGGAGGTGCACAGCAAAGGGGGACACTTTCATCGAGACGCCAACAAATTAGCACTGAAGGACAAATACCACAGCCCGGGACTGGACGACTCCATTATGAGGGCAATCGCGGACTGTGCCAAATGCAAAGGATTTGGCCCAGCAAATCTACACACACTCATGAACCCGATAATGCGCCAACAACCCTTCGAACTCATTGTGGGCGACTACCTTTCAATGCCGGATGGCGAGGGAGGCTTCAAGACCGTCGGGCTGTTCCTCGACGTATCCTCCCAATTCGTTTGGGGTTTTAAACTGAAAGATTCGGGTTCTGCTAAATCTACCACAGCGGCACTTGAACACATCTTTGGCAAATTCCACGTCGCCGAGGTCTTCATGTCCGACAACAGTTCACACTTTGCTAACAAGGACGTTGATGCGCTGTGCAAACGACGACGGGTCCGGTTTCACAAGGGCGCAGCGTACGCACCCTGGATCAACAGACTGGTCAAGGGAGCAAACAAGATCTTGCTGTACATACTTGCAAGACTGTGTGCACCTGACGTTGGTGAGGACGCATGGAAATCAACAAAGAAAGATGACTTACCACGGCTCTGGACGGACCACTTCGACACGGCTATCGAAACAATGAACGACCGACTATTACCGGCGGTGAAATTCTCGCCCAGGGAACTTCTGTTTGGACTAATGGCTGCGGCGCCGGACGCGAGACAACCCTTGAACCTGGATACAGCGCCGCCATCACACGAGATGGTGCTGCACATGGCGTATGCGGAACAGCTTCGACTGGACGGATACGCGGAACGCATCAAGTACGCGATTGGACGCAAGGCGGCGTTCGACAGGAAAGTGCTGAAGTCGAAGGCGGGAGTCGTGTCCTTCGAGGTCGGCGACCTGGTCCAGGTGTTCCGCAGCGACTTGGCCAACATGATTAGTAACGAGCGCAAACTGACATGTCGTTGGTCGGAGCCGCATAGAGTGCAGGACAGGCTGCGACACTCGTTCAAGCTGGAATCCGTCGAGGGGGTCCCCATCGACGGCGTATTCAACGCACAACGACTCCGACAATACGTTCCCAGAGCTGGGACACCTCTCGCTAGGGCGCAGGCAGCACTCAAGAGTGCAGCAGATAAATCAAGGACAGCACGCGAGGAGGACGAGGTGCGGGAAGTGGACAGGCTGAGAGAAGCCGAACTCGATGAGGTTGAGCGGTGGCGATTGCAACAAGCGGAGAGGGAGCTCGGCGACGTCGGAGGCGGCGAGGACGTCGCCATTTTAAATGGGGGCACATCACACCCAAGCGCAGAGCGACCGCGAAACGGACAGAGTGCTGTGAGAAAGAAGATGAAGACAGTGCTGAAAGTTGCTGGTCTCAACATACGAGGCCACGGGAACCTGAATGTGCACCATCCCGACAACAAATGGCTTGGGATATGGCAGATCCTCAGGGAGCAGAAAATCGCAGTACTAGTTGTGGGTGAGGCGCACATGAACCAAGAGCGCAAAGATAATGTAAGCAAGATATTTGGCCGTAAGTTGCGAATTGAGTTCACAGAGAACCCGCGGTCACCCAACGCGGCTGGGCTGGCGTTCGTCATCAACAAGAACCTTGCAAGAGTGGACACAATAGAATCACTCACTGTAGTGCCAGGACGGGCTATGATACTGAAGATACAGCAGGCAGATGGAAGCCCGCTATCTATCCTTGGAGTATATGCACCCAATAACCCCGCCAAAAACAGGCAATTCTGGGAAGATATCGACAAATTCTTCAAAGACAACCCAAGGACTGGAAGACCAGACCTCATGGTGGGCGATACCAATGTAGTCGAGGCGGCGATTGATAGACTTCCAGCTCACGAGGACGATAAGAACGCGGTAGATGCTCTAGATGAGCTCAAGTCAAAATTTACACTTGTTGATGGATGGCGCGCAACGTACCCCGATACAAGGAACTATACCTTCAGGCAACCACATGCGCTTGGCGGAGCCCTGTCACGTATAGACAGGATATACGTAAAGACTGCTAGCTTTGAGAACACCTTCGACTGGGGAATACAACGTATAGGCATCGAGACAGATCATGACCTTGTCTGGGCCAAAATCACAACGGCGGACGCCCCAACAGTTGGCAAAGGACGATGGGTCTGGCCAGCACACATAATGAAAGACAGAAACCTTGCAGAGTTCATACTTCAATCTGGCCTTGAGCTCAGTGCAGCACTGGAAGAGTTGAAGAATAACAACAACCGGACTGTGGAAAACAACGCCCAAACCCTGTGGACAAACTTCAAGACAAAAATTGGTGTCCGAGCACGTGAACGTACTAAAGAGACAGCCCCCAAAATCATCAAGGAAATAGCTGAACTGGAGCTCAAGCTGGCAAACGTCTCTAGAGATAAAGTAATGTCAGAAGAAGAGAGACACCTCAATACAGCAATGATCATTGATCAAATTGCCAAACTCCAGAAACAGCGCTACAAGTCGAACAGGCTTACAGCACAGATCCAAAATAGGCTACACGGCGAGATAATTGGCAGATACTGGACCAAGATCAACAAGCCAAGTAAGCCAAGGGACACGATCCATAGGCTCAAAAAACCAGCCCCCCCAGGAGTCACAGACGCTCCGGTAGAGTATGAAACAAACTCAAAGAGAATGGCAAACATGACACAGGAGTATCATGACCACCTTCAAGGAGACCGCCAAGATACCAGTGAGCAAGAACGCGAGGCCAAGATTGAGAGAGTCCTAGCCAGGACACAGATACATATAACAGATGAACAGAATGAGAAGCTTAAAGCAAAGATGATGCTGGAAGACGTCTCCCAGGCGCTAAAGTCCTCCGCTAACTTCAAAGCGCCCGGGCTGGATGGCATTCCGTACGAGCTATAGAAAGTGCTCAGTGACAGACACGTGACAGCTGTCGAAACTGACAAGCCAGCATTCAATGTATTAAGTGCGCTCCTGGCAGTATACAATGATATAGAGGACCACGGAATTGTCATAGGTACCCGGTTTGCTGAAAGCTGGATGTGTCCATTGTATAAGAAAAACAATAAATCAGACATCGCAAACTACAGGCCAATCTCGCTGCTTAATTCAGACTACAAAATCTTCACAAAAGCACTATCGATAAAGCTTGCAGAGGTTGCACCACATCTTATACATCCCAGCCAAGCTGGATTTGTCAAGGGTCGACAAATTAAAGACCAAATCTGGCTCACAAAACGAGTTATAGAAATGGCAGAGGCCACCGAGAGGAATGGCGTCATTGTAGCTCTTGACCAAGAGAAAGCGTATGATAAGATCGAACATGGCTACCTTTGGAAGGCCCTCAAAAGCTATGGAATCCCCGATGAATTTGTGAACACTGTCAGAGCATTATACAACGATGCACACACCTTTGTGATCCTGAATGGAGAGAAGAGCAGTCAGCCCTTCAAAGTGACAAGAGGCGTATGGCAAGGGGACCCACTGTCCTGCCTCCTCTTCAACCTGGCAATAGAACCACTGGCGGAGTCGCTACGCCAATCAAATCTGAAAGGTATCAAGATTCGAGGGAAAACTGAAAGACTGATTGCAACACTGTTTGCTGACGATACAGTTGTATACCTGGATGAGCAAGACAATTTTGGCGCCCTCCTGGATGTCATAGACGAATGGTGCATTGCCTCTGGTGCACGCTTCAATATAAATAAAACAGAGATGATCCCCATTGGCACGCTGGAGCACTGAGACCGTGTGCGTGCCAGCCACTTTGTAAATGGGATAGATGGGACAATGATCCCAGACCACGTTAAAATTGCAAAGGAAGGAGAGCCGGTTCGATGCCTTGGCGCATGGATAGGTAATAAAGTGGATGAAGTTGCAGTATGGGCACGCACATTAGAGAAGATTGACGAAACGTTAGACAGATGGGAGCAGGGCAACCCGTCAATGGCAGGCAGGAGACTAATTGTGCTGATGGTAGTAGGCAGGATGACCCAATACCTCGCCACGGTGCAAGGCATGCCAAAAGTAATTGAAGAGAGACTCGAAAAACGAGTCCGAAAATTCATCTGGGCCGAGAAAGACAAGGTCACAATTAACCGAGAGACAGTATACGCTCCAGCCGAGATGGGCGGGAGAGACCTGCTAGACATTGTAGCCAGGAACGAAGCTATTGCCATTATGTGGCTGAAGACGTACCTGAGCATTGGCGACGAGAGACCACTCTGGTGCTTTGTTGCAGATGAGATCCTTGCAAACAAGATGGCATCCGACGGAAGCAATGTTGAACTCTCAGTGAGACTGAACTCATATCTTCAAGACTGGAAGCATAAAGTGTCAGCCAAAGAGATTGGAAAGGATCTTGCCAAGATGACTAGCGTCGGGAAAAAGCACGGTGTAGCAGCAGACGCAATAGCCGTGTCGCGAGAGATACAGGGCCAGATGATAATCTGGCACCACACAAAATCGAACGCAGAACATGGAATGTGGAAATACAAGAAAGATACTATCAAGTGCCTCAAGGAGAAACATAAAATGAAGACTGTCAAAGATGCAGTCCAGCTCGAACGGAAGATGCGGACTAACCGTCATGTCGCCTCAAAGCGATGCAGGTGCAATGCGTGTACCGAAGTCAGAGAATCCACCGGATGTACCAGCCCACATGTATGCTACAGGAAGGCCGGTGAGATGCTGGACACCCTAGACCCCAAATGGGACCCTAGAAAAACCCAACCCGAAGACTATGAACACAGAATGACACCCGAAGTGATCAACGTAAATGGCGTCGAGACGCGAGATATAGACCAACGCATAACAACGACAGGCTTGGTGGGCGATATCTTCAGAGTCTTTACGGACAACGAGAGGAACATGGATGCCGCAGCGCCAAATCTAGAACCAGCTACATCAATTGAGGAAGAAACTACCGAACTGATGACCTACACAGACGGCTCTGCAACAAACAATGGCCGCGAAGGAGCTGAAGCCGGTGCGGGAATATACTTCAATGATAACGATAACATGAATAGGGCAATTAAGATCCCCAACGAGTTCGGCCCATCCAACCAGGTAGCAGAGATGCTCGCAGTGAAGGAAACAATTGACCTGTGCCCGCCCGGGCTCCTGCTACACATCAAAACAGACTCGATGTACACGATAAAAGGACTCACCCAAAGCATTCGGAAATGGGAAGACCAAGGATTCTTCCTCACCGCAAACGGAGACCTAGCAAAACTGACAATCACTAAGATAAGAGGAAGATGTGCACGAACAAGACTCACCTGGGTTAAAGGACATGCTGGGACGCATGGTAATGAGCAAGCAGACCGTCTAGCAGACGAAGGCCGCCGGAAGAATGCTCCGGATATCATCGATACACGAATCAATGAGTCCCTTGTCCTTCCAGGAGCAAAGCTGAAGGCAATGACGCAATCGCTGGCATATAAGATCATCAGGATATCCAAAATGAGAGAGGACCGATACCAGGATGCTCTAGACCAGAAAGCAACCACCCGTAATATTGAACTGGCAAAAGAAGCAACAGTACTCCTGGAACCAGAGCCAAGAGGCGCAGCAACCACTGCACAAATATGGTTATCAACGAGACACCAAGACTTCTCCCGAAGCGTCAGATATTTCCTGTGGATGCTAATACATGACGGCTATAAAGTTGGAGACCACTGGCGTAAGATACCAGGCCACGAAGAGAAGGCGTACTGCAAGCACTGCGGAGAGGTGATCGAGAACATGGAACACATCCTGCTCAGATGCGAGGCCGCCGGCCAGAGCCAGATATGGGATCTTGCGAACGTGATATGGAAGAAGAAAACGGGGCTGCATCTCGAGCTGAACATCGGAAAGATAATGGCGTGTGGAGCAGTTACCCTAGGCAACGCCAGCCTGTCGCGGCTCTTCAGAATAGTGGTATCAGAGTCGGCGCACATGATATGGAGATTAAGGTGCGAACGAGTAATCCAGGAGAAGGATGAGGCCTCCAGACGCGAAATCCAAAACAGGTGGCTACGCGCCATAAACACACGACTGCTCATCGATTGCGTGATGACGAACACTGCCAGATACGGGCCAAAAGCAATCAAACCTTCCCTGGTCAGGAAGACGTGGACAAAGACGATACAAAACGAGGAGCATCTCCCAGACGATTGGACCAAGGGAGGCGGGGTTTTAGTGGGTGTCGGCTAACGGTAAGGAAGGAGTCGCCAGGCGACTCCCGAACCGAAGCCGAAGCCCCACACACGGCACCGCGAGAATTCGGGTGTATCGTGCGGGTAACTCCGGTTACTAAGCGCATTTCCCCGTGTGGTAAACTCCTCTACTTGGCTAGGTCCCAATGCCTTGGCCGCAAACGACGGGTAAGAGTAAAAGACTATGTCCGGAACTCGAACCTTTGAACGTCCCACCAAAAAAATAAATAAATGGGGGCACATGGAGTAGGGGTCACGTGCTCCCGGCGTAGACACACAAGAGTACATGGGGGGAGACAGACTTAGTCACAGCATTCTACGAAGAGCTACGCCCGCTCCACTGTCCGTGCACCATTCTCATTTTTGAGCGCTCTATACTCGATCGACACGTCACAAGCAGACCTAAAATTCTACTGCAATGAAACTCATACCGTGACCCTTGTCGCCTTGGGATCTCCCACGTGTCTCGGGGATGTTGTGTGACTGCCACGGATCAGCTCTGGGGACTTGTCCTGGTCGCCCAATTCGGCGGGCTGTTTAACTCTGCGCTCCAGTTTATGCTTTATTGAATTGCGGACGGCATCCTCGCTGTTGCGTGTGGATCAACAGTCGCCTCGCCGCATTTCCGCGCTTCCTACTTCCCGATTGCTTGTACAGCTAGCCATCGACTTTAGGGTCCTGTCCTGCCTCCGACATCTGCGAATGTCACTTTCCTGCTGCGAAAACGCCCCATTATGATGGATTCGAGTGCATGTCTCTCTCTGAGCTCAGCCACCCTGGACGGTGGTCTTAAACTGCGGGCCAATCTGGTGCTCTCGCTGTGTCTGCGCACGGGCCCCGCCACTGCCTAGAATGTTTTTGTGCATCTACTCATATGTCCACGGTACTTCTGGGTCCTCGGTGAGGGTATACAACATGCTATTTAGCTCAGCGACTTGCTCGCTGACTTGTCTGCTCCAGATGTCTGCTCGACACGTCTCTTGCCGGTTTCTCAGAAGCTCACTCGCCATGTGTATCGCGCCCTGCACAGGCCATCCGCTCCTGTTGCGGCACTCGGACGAAGGAGACGCCGTATCTTCACCGACGGTGTCTTTGCCCATGGCATTCTCACTGCCACACGGCCGACCTGCATTTCTGGCGCCAGTTGACGCTCAGCCGGGGCAAGATCAGGTGCGACAATCCAGGTATGCATCGGTGGAACCGGGTGCGTGGTAGCGGAACCGGCGGCAAGAGCTCGAAGAGTGTCTTGCGCGGCATTTCACCGATAAGATGAGGGCTGGTCCAGCTGGCCGCCCGAGATCCCAGAATGTTACCAGCCGGATAGGCGGCCTCGGCAGCAACGACATCAGCGTCCAGTGAAACTCCAGTTGGGGTGGTCGCGTCGATTGGCCGTTTACTTGAGTTGGGCAGTATCAGGACCAGCGGGAGGAGCAACAGAAGGAGGAGCATCGGCGGCAGCGGCGGCGGCGCGAGGAATAGGTTGACTTGCCAGATGTCGAGGAGATGCGTCAGAAAGAGCTTTCTATGCGGCTGCAGCGGCCGGTCAAATTCTCCTTGTCATTCTTGTGCGATCGTACCACATAGTGGCCTGACACCAATCATGGGCGTTCGCACTTTCCTCTATCCTCGCTCAGACGTTGTCCGTGGGTGTGTCATCCTCGGCAACGGACTATCAGCAGCAGCCCCCGCAGTCGCAGGAACGATATCAGTGGAACTGCTACCGCTACCGCTGGCGGTTGGCGGCGGGACATTTCGACTCGCATGACGCCCCGGATGTCATGATGCGCAGGCAGGCGGCGGAGGATCCGAGGCTGCGAGAGCATTGATGTTACACATCGAAGGTCGGGTCGCAGCGACATCCAATAGACGGACCTTCACTTTCGATGTAGGGTGTGCCACTCAGAGAAATGTGGTTCCCAGCGACCGGTTGTTCACAAACGCTTTTCGTTCCGATGGCTTGAAGAAACGCGGGATGTCAGCCTGAGCTATACTCGAGGCAAGCCCTGGGGAGCTTCAGCACGGCCACGTCAATTCGACTGGACGACGTGGTGCACCAAAGCAATCAACACGCAGGGGATTCTACCGCCCATTGGCACTGTCCACGACCTCGCGTCACTTGACGTTATCCTGTGCTTTCGTGCATTGGCTGACGTGCGACCGCCATTCCCTGCAGCCCACGATTCGATGGCGAATGTGCTGGAGAGGATATGGTGTCGAGAATAGATGGCCTATCTTGGGGCTCTGTATGAAACTGACGCAAGGCGCAAGTCGATTCCTTGCACTTCGGTTCCATTGTCTAATTCTGCAGCATTACATCGGTCTGTGTCAGTGGATTGCATCTGTACAGGCCCTCGCTTAATCTGATTCCCTCTTACCAGACCGTGACTGTGCTGAATCGGGTTGGAGAGCACCCCAGATCCAGAAACGGCGCGCTCTCTCCCGTGAGTTCTTCTTCACCGATTGCTGATGGCTGCCGGGTGGACAGGCTTACTTCTGCTGGCAGTGTTTCGGTACGCTCAGTGCGGTGCTCAGACCCGGGCGATGGGTCAGCCGTCGACGTTCTTCCTGCTTTCACGGACTACAAGCTACCACTGGACGTCGAGCCGTCTGTGGCTGGGGACGGCACCCCCCAATCTTCCTGCGCGCCATGCCGGGTAGGATTCCGCTTTCAGCATTCACGAGTCCCTGGACGTCGACAATGTATCGCCATTTCGGTGCGTGCGCTGAGGTAACGCGCGTGTCTAGCTAATAAACACTCCCAGCGCTTCTCCACGTTCACTGATGCGTCTTCGCACATGCCATCTCCAACCACTCGAATGATCCTTTCAAGAGCCCTTCTGCGCCTTTGTTCCTGGCTGGCTACCAGAGTGCGTGTGGGCTGCTATCTGCCCCGAGGAAGCGGTTTTAAGTGTTTCGGTCTGAGATTACTCGGTTCTAGGTGTAATGGACGCCTGCTTTCAGTGTGTCTGTCGGTTATCTCCGTGTCTGTTTGTCCGTCTCTCAAGCTCAGCCGTCCACGTCTCAAGCTCAGCCGCCCACGGGTCATACCATCTCCCGTTGTTACTCGTGCGACGCAATCCAGAGGAGCTGCAGATTGCATGCGAGCGGGCAAGCTGTTCGAGACCGGTGCCAAAACTGCCTCGGATCCAGAGCAGGCGAGTTTGTGCTGATCATCGAGCGGCGCTGCAGCAATGATCCCAAACGGCACCTTTGAGCTGTCGCTGGCCGAAAGCGACGAGCTGTCGATGATCAGCGCGAAGATGCATGTGCTGACGACGAAAGTCAAGCCGACCAGAACACCGCCTGCCTGGTGCTCACTTTTGGATTTGCCCTAAAGAGAGTCCCGTGACATGCGGAGTCCGGACGATCCGATCTGCGTGACTGTGACAAATGTGCATGGACGCGGGGAAGACTAGATCGACGGAGGGTCTCTGGCGCAGTGAAGAGGATCTCGTTGAACATAGCGAATACATGGACTGTAGGCTAAATCAATGGAAAATGACAGCCTCTGCGATCGTCCCTTCACTCGCCGTCACTTACCAGTGAGACAAAGGCGGCAAAAATGTCCTCGGGATGGAGCCGGTCCTGCATCCATTCCCGGATCCATTGAGCATTGACCCGGTGTTTTTGCTGCTGATCTTCCGTCTGCACCTGCGACACAGCCACGTCCAGGACGCGCAATGCATCCACATTGGTCATATACCCGTCGTACTCATGGACGGCCCAGCCAAGCACCGAGTAGAGTCCATGATCATCCGCAAGACAGTTCTCTGGATATTTGCGGATGAATGCAGCGGCGGCGTCGGCGAATCGGCGTTGCAGTCCAGTCGGGATCACCGAAACAATGCGAGTGACTGTGTGTCGTACCACCAATTCGAGCGTTGCAAAGTCCACGTCCCGTTCTGTTTGATCCGGACTGCGGGCGGCACACTGCTCAAAGAAAGTGGTAAAAACACCCACACATGCACAGTGGTGAATTTCCTGTGCCGATACCTGCTTCGTTCGTTTGGCGTTGTCAAGGCCAGGCACGGAGCGGAACCAGGCCTCGTCATCGAACATACTCGGCAATCGCTCCCATTCCAACGAATCATACGTGCAACTTTTGAGCACGACGCACTGGACAATGGCAGACAAACGGTGCGTGCGGATGTCGGCTGCTCGAGTCCGCAGAGTGCGGAGGACCAAAAGATGGGTATCCAAGTCTCTTGGTGGCACATCGAGCAAATTCCGATAAATGAGCTGGAGGGCGTCGACAGATTCCTGGGGAGCTGATCGCCGCTCCAAGCTCTCGCATAGCTTGTGGCACAGGAATCGGGTGTAAGGATGCTTTGAGTCAAATTTTCGGTCCGAGACGGCGAGGGACGGATGTCGGACAAGGAACGGCCCAAGACCACGCAGCGACCACCATGGATATTCCGATGTCTGGGCAAACTGGCTGATGATCTGACGAGCAGCAAAGACGACGTTGTCCGCTGTCTCGTCCGCTGTCTTGGCAAACGCTGAATCGATCAGCTGATGAAGAGCCCAACGCAGAGTTTCGTAGCCATCCGCTTCCGTGAACCGCAGCCGTGACCGATCAAAGAGTGAACAGGTCACATCCCGTTGGAAGGTGGCAGCGCATTTGGAAAGTACCAGAAGATAATCCAGATACGTCCGATGCATGTCTGTGTGCCGTTGCCTCTCCACTTCGGCGTCGGCGTCGCTTGTCTGTGTGGGGGCCCACTGCCGGTTCCGAGACTCGATGACGTTCAGGCGGATCAAAGCGGACACGTCAAGGACCATGCTCTGCACGTCAGGAGAATCAAGAAACATTGAGCCGAGCAGCGCCTTGTCCATGTCCGCTTCTCCGATCGGACTTTGCAGAGGCGACCCCGTGTGAAGAGAGAACGCGCAGATGGCCCAGATGGCCCGGAGCACAGACAGCTGGCGACGGACACGGACTTTGTCCTCAAGCAGATTGCTTGTGGAGCCGACCATGAAATCGGCGAGACGCTGGCAGAGATGGATTTCCGGGTTTTCCAACAAACTGTGGAAATGCGCCTCATACACGCGACGAGGCTGATTTTGATCGAAATCCCACAGTGCGGGGAGCCCCTCAACCAGTCTCTCAAGATCATCGTCGTCAGAGAGACACCGGACGGTCCACGTGAGAGCCCGCATCTCCGTGTCAACGGTGGGATGCAGTGCGGCTGATTTCACTGCCACAATCATGCTCTGGGACTGCAGACGAGTGTCACCAGCGGTAGAAGCCTCGCCAGAGGCCCCAGGGCTCGTCACAGCAGATTCCGTGGCTTTCTCGGGGTCTGCCACAGCGACTTCGGTTCGGATGAAGGCCTTGCAACTAGCCATTGCCCTCCAAATATAAACCCTCAGTGCGCGTCCAAAGCTCTGATTCAGCGACCAGAGGATGCGTGTGAGGGGTGTCTGGAACGGACTGTCGAGGTAGAACAGCGGGTGTGCAGTGAACGTTGCATAGACTGCAACGAAGAGGAGCAACAGAGCAGAGGAGATGCCCATGATGATGATGTTGATGGGCACCAGAAAGGCAACGAGACCCGCAAAGAACAGTAGTAGTGAAGCGTGCAGCAGAAGCGGCGGAACGCTGACAACGGCATGCATATTGAAGCGTCGTAAACCGTAGTAAAGATACATGTACACACGAGCGCGGACAGAGGGAGACGAGAACATCGACGTCCGGTGCTGGTACTCCTGTGCCCACTGCTTGACCAGAGTCGCGACAAGGGCACTCGACAAGCTCAGCGCAAGACTCGTGAACCAGAGCATGTCGCAGACCAGGGAGGAGGCCGGGGGCGAAAAGGCAGCGGCGGGAGGGAGTGCGTCCGCCATTGCAGTCCCGTTGTTCATGTGCGCGAGCTGAAGCGAGATCTGGCCGAGGAGCGCAACGGTCTGGCTGAGGAGCACGACAGTCTGGCTGCCCGAGTCAGCGTTCAGGGTCTTGTAACTATCAATGATGAATGTGGTGATAACGCCCGAGAAGAGACCGGCCTGATGAGTCAAATTCAGAAGGTGGCCAGGATCGAGAACGGTCGGAGACACACAAAGATCAGCAGACCATCCATCTCACTGCGCCAGCCATCGAGGAGACCCTGATCGTAGTTTTGCGCCTCGGTGATGTAGGCGCTCCAGAGCTTGTTTCCGCTGGCCCTCTCGCGCTCGATACTCTCTTCTTCTGCCTTGCGTTTGTCGGCCTGGTGTTTCTCAGCTTGCGACATGGTCAAAGGCGGGAGGGAAACTACTTTGCCTTGTATCCACACAGCGTTTCTCCATCCACACTGCCTCACCATGACAATGCCACGGCTTACAGCCACCAAGCGCCCAGCGCCAGAGTGGCGGATTGAGACACCGACGCTCAAGGAAGCCAAAGAAAGCTCGGGCGGCACAAAGATTGGCCGGCGGCGTATCCTGGGGCATAGCAGGTCATCGGCGCTTCTGGCAGATGGACGGATGGCATCAAGCCCTGGTGAGATAGTACCGATCCCAGGAGGCGCGCATTTGTGAATGAGTCGCTGTAGAATCCCAGTGAGCGAACGGGAGGCGTCAAAATCCAGCCACACGCAGAGTTTCGAAACGGAGAGTAGACTCGTCTAGCCCCGTTGTACTGCTTGGTTGCATGCGATGCAATGTGATCATCCCAGCTCTTTTCAAAGTCGCACTGTCATGGCCAATCTGATGTCTTGTCAGGCAGTCGAGAGTTTCGATCTTCCCGACCTCGGCCGAGGGCAACATCAGAAAGGATGCCGTTCTTCACCATGGATGCAGCGCATGCCCATCCTGAGAGCGATGCTGTCCGCATCGAAATGAAATTGGTTGTTCACAAATACCTTTCGATTAAAGTGGACAGGAAGAAACACGTGCCGGCGTACAGCGTCACGACTGTCACGAATCTCGAATGCGGTACTAGTAGCGGCAGCAACTACTTACATTCTGCATCCCCACTCTCTGGCGACGCGTCGGGAATCTACTGCGACTTTTTGACGGGCCGTCTCGCACCATCCACGCAGACAGCCCGTTTGTCCCACCTAGAGTTGGCACAGGCGCCGTCATTCTCCGACGCTCTCACGCAACTCAGCTGGAAGATGCATCCGCTGTGACACCCAATGCACCAGAGAAATCGAGACGATGGGAGGGAGTTCACTGGCAATTAGTCCTGTACACGACCTCGCCCTCTCATCTACCTTATTCTGGCACCCACGATCCGAATGCGACGGAAACAGACCCACTCGCGCGGGTCACTCAGAGATTGCTTTTGCACTTCGAAACTGTGGGGACAATGGCGTTCATGGCGATATTCGAGCGTTCGTTCCGTGCTGGAGAGAACACTTGGGCTACCCTTGAGCTTCCTGTAAAACTGGCACAAATCGTGGGTCGCTTCATCACACCTCAGCTTCGTGGTCTGACTCTGTGGCATTAGACTGGCTTGCGTCAGTGAAATGTATCATATTCAGTCCTAGCCTCTCTGAAGCTCCTCTTCCCGTTGTTATCCCAGATTGAGCTCAGAAGCACGCGAGGCCCAGCAACGGCGTGATGTCATCTGGGAGCTCTAGGTCGGCGATTGCTGGCAGGTGAGCAGGATCGCTTCCATTCGCTCTCTCTCGGTTTTCATTCCAGCTTTCAGGCCATTGCGACGGATCCACCGCCGTCATGCTCGCCGCCTTTCGTCATCTCCATGCACGCCATTCCTGAAAGGATCCTGCTATCACGTTCATGAATCACTCGACACCGACAATCTATCGACGCTTCTGGGATCCCGCTATCGCATCCAGGTCACGAGTCGATGGATGCCGACAATGTATCGACACGCTGAGTTTACTCAAGGTCACGCGCGTGCTGTCTTGTCAGCGCATCCATCTCCCACCACCCGAATGATCCTGTGACGATCCCTTTTGGTGCCGACGTACCTGCCTGGTCACCACTGTGCTTTTGGATCGCTCCTTGGTCTGAGGAACTTGCAGTTAGAACTGTTTCTGTCCGAGATTACTCTCTTGTGGATGCCGTGGACACATGCCTTTTCAGCGTTGGTGAGTAGTCCCCTGCATTTGGTCGTCTGTCTCTTCAGTTAAAATACGCCACAGATCGTTGTCTCGTGTGGAAATTCGCTAGCTCCAGAGCAGGCAAGTTCGCGCCAATCACACAGCGGCTGACAGAGCGGACGCTGCGGCGACAATCCTGAGCGACGTCTTCAAGCCGTCCCGGGCCGAAAACAAGGAGTTATCGATCTTCAGCGGGAACGCGCATAGTGACAACAACAGCCAAGCCGACCAAAACACCGCCTTCCTGGCGCGAGTTCGCGTGCTCGAACTCACTGTACTCGGACGACGCGCTCGAATTTCTCGCCAAGCTGCCAAACTCAGAAAGCGCGACGCACACGCCCTGGCTGAACCTCGAGATACCGTCCTTCAGCCAGGCTCAGTTCCAGGAGAAAAACCGGGCGACGATGTGCAAATCTGTTGGCAATGATTGCTGACAAAGCCAAGAGGCTCGTCGACTCTGTTTTTACTTCTCGACGGACGCCTCCACACACGCAGAACATGTTGTCTCCCTCCCGAGCCGCTACACAGCCATAGATGGAAGCGAACAAAGAGACGACCAATCAACCTTGGCGGTAAGCGTCTACCCCATCGCAAGTCTCGGGGCATTCACGCCCCGCAGTACAAGTCTATGCTTCCCGCCACGCTTGCCACATACATCAGCTTCCTGTGGATTCGCTTCCAGCGAACATGTTCGATGTGCGCTCAGCCACCAAGGCTGCGCCCACCGTCAACATAGACGACGATGACGACGACAACAGACTCGCGTCCGCCACCCTGGTGTCGGTCATGTCAACATTCGTGCTACGTGTGCAGCCCGTGGTGTTGCCCGCGCTCGACACTAAGATGTAGAAGTAGGATCCGGACCCGAGCCGGGCCTCGCTGCTCCACGTGATTCTGTTGCTGAAGCGGGTGTGGCCAAGCAAGTAGAACGAGGGGCTGGGTGCGGTTATTGTCGGTGGGCATCGGGTAACGGCCATCGCAAGGCTGCGGTGTGCGTCCACGCCTCCATGCATCGGTCCACGCAGTTAACGCCCGGATGGACGGTGTTGTGTCGTGTGTCTGGAAGCGCAGAGTCACGAAATATGTTCGGACTATCGGCGAATCAGCCCCCGAGAGCGGCTCTGCAGGCATCCTGTTTCTATCGGATCTTTACACACACGCGCGCGCACTGTTGACGATGGGCAACGAGGAGTTCTCTGGCACATTGTCATCGACGGCTGTGCCCCGCAACCCGATGAGGTTGGATGAGCTGTCGACGTTTAGCTGGCTGTTGCTCGACATCCCACTGTCATGCCTTGGCTCCGTAGCAGGATTATTCCGCGGCTCACCAAACTTACACTACCTCTGTTCGAAGATTTGCGCGGCGCTGCAGCGATCATCTCGAACAGCATCTTCGAGCTATCCCGGGCCGAAACGACGAGCTGGCGATCTGCAGCAGGGAGACGTATTCGCCGACGATGAATTCCGGCTCGCATCACGTCTTGGACGATGGGCTGCGTGGGCTGGCGGCGGAGGATCCGAGACTGTGGTAGCGTTGGCAGATGCACATGTTGAAGGTCGGGTCGCAGTGACATCAGATGGACGGTCCTTCTTCACTCTGGCTGTAGGGCACGTCACTTCTGAGAGAAATGCGGTTCCCATCGGAATGAAACCGGTTCTTCGCAAACCCTTTTCGTTCGGATGGCTTGTAGAAACGCCGGGTGTCAGCCTGAGCTATACTCGAGGCAAGCCCTGTGGATCTTCGACACTGCCACGTCAATTCGGCGGGACGACATGATGCACCAAAGCAGTCGACACGAGGGGATTCTACTGCCCATTGGCACTGTCCAGGACCTCACGTTGCTCTACGTTATCCCGTGCTTTCGTGCATTGGCTGACACGCGGACGCCATTCCCTGCAGCCTACAATCCGAATGCGGTGGAAACAGACCCACACGCGGATTACTCAGAGATCCAGTGTACTCTGTTTGCGCTTACTACAGCGTCGTTGACACTGAAACCTGTGTCGCACCTTCGGCAATCTTTGGACTGTCTGCGAAACGGGCACAAGACGTGGACGGATTCATCGCATAGACTGATTCTATGGCATCAGACCGGCCTCTGGCAGTGGCTTGCATTGTCTCCGGCCATGCCCTGCCCGACTTTCCTCTTTCCAGACCGTGGCTGCGCTCATCGGAATTGAGAGCACCCGGGGCGCATACACGGTGCGCTGCTGTCTGGGAGCTGTGCATCACCGATCGTTGGCAGGTGAGTAGGCTTGCTTGTGCGTGCTCTGTCTTGGTGTTCATTGCGATTCTTAGGCTCTGGAAACGCGTCTGTTAGCGACCTGCCCACTGTCCTTCGTGGATCGTGAGCTACTGCAAGACGTCGAGCCGTCTCTGGTGTAGGACGATGAGTTCCTAGATCTGTATCGGTGAGTTGTTTTGTGCATCTGGTGGTCCGTCTCTTCAGCTCCAACGTCCCACAGATCATGCCTTCTCCCGCCGACGCGCCATAGATCCAGAGCAGACACGTTCATCATGATGCCGACCGGCGAGCGGCCGAACAAATGGGGCACTGGAACAATAATGCCAACTGGCACCTTCGAGCGGGCCGTCCGGGCCCCAAAAGGACGAGCTGTCGATCTTCAGCGGGAAGAGACATACGCTGACGACGAAAGTGAGGCCCACCAAAACACCGCCGTCCTCGTGCTTGTTATTGGATTTGCCCTCGGAAGAGTTCTGTGACATGTGGTCCGGACGATCTGATCTGCGTGACCGTAACAAACGTGGATGGAGGCGCGAAGACTGGATCGACGGAGGGTCTCACACGCAGTGAAGGGGATCTCGTTCAACATACAGAACACACGGATTGTAGGCTAAATAAATAGAAATTTGCCTTCACTTGCCGTCACTCACCAGCGAGACAAAGGCGGCAAAGATGTCCTCGGGATACAGCCGGTCCTGCATGTATCCGCGGATCTCTTGAGCATGTTCCCGGTGTGATTCCTGCTGGTCTTCCGTCTGCACCTCCGACACAGCCACGTCCAGGACGCGTAATGCATCCACATCGGTCAACCACCCCCAGTGCTCATGGACGACCCAGAAAAGCACCCTGTGGAGCCCATCGTCATGCGCAAGGCAGTTCTTTGGATATTTGCGGATGAATGCAGACGCGGCGTCGGCGAAGCGGCGTTGCAGTCCAGTCGGGATCACAGAAAGAATGCGCATGTCTGCGTGGCGTGCCACCAATTCGAGCGTTGCAAAGTCCGGGTCCCGTTCTGTTTGATCCGGACTCCGGGCGGCACACTGCTCGAAGAAAGTGGTCAAAACACCCACACGGACATAGTCGAAAATTTGCTCAGCCGATGCCTGCTCCGTCGGTTTATCGTTGTCAAGGCCGAGCACGGAGCGGAACCAGCCCTCGTTGCTGAAGATACTCTGCATTTTCTCCCGTTCTGATGAATCATTGCAACTTTTGAGCACGACAGACTGGACGATGGCTGCCAAACGGTGTGTGCCGATGTCGCCTGCTTCATTCTGCAGAGTGCGGAGGACAAGAAGATGAGTATCAAAGTCTCTATCAGACTTGAGCAAATTCCGATAAATCAGGTGGAGGGCGTCGACAGATTCCTGGGGATTTTCTTTGTTCTTCAAGTTCCTGCATAGCATGTGGCACAGGTACCGGGTGTAATGATGCTTTGAGTCGAATCCCGGCTCGGAGACGGCGAGGGACGGATGTCGGACAAGGAACGGCCCAAGACGCCACACCGACCAACGGGGATATTCCGATGTCTGAGCAAACTGGCTGATCATCTGACGAGCAGCAAAGACGACGTTGTCTGCTGTCTCGTCCGCTGTCTTCTCCAACGCGGATTTGATCAGCTCGTGGAGAGCCCGTTGCAGAGTTTCGTAGCCATCCGCTTCCGTGAACCGCATTTGTGACCGATCAAAGAGTGAAATGGTCGCATCCCGTTGGAAGCTGGCAATGCATTTGGACAGTGCCAACAGATAATCCAGATACATCTCATGCATGTCTATGTGCCGTCGCCTCTCCGCTTCAGCGTCGGAGTTACTCGGCTGTGTGGGGGCCCACTCCCGGCTCCGAGACCCGATCATGTTCAGGCGGATCAAAGCGGACAGGGCAGGGACCATGCTCTGCACATCAGGAGAAACGTGAAACTTGGAGCCGAGCAACGCGTTGTCCACGTCGGTGTCTCCGATCGGGCTGGGCAGAGGTGACCCCGTGTGAAGAGAGAACGCGCAGATGGCCCAGATGGCCCGGAGCACGGACAGCTGCCGGCGGAGACGGTCTTTGTCTTCAAGCAGGTTGCTGTTGGAGCCAGCCATGAAATCCGCAAGACGCTGGCAGAGATGGACTTCCGGATCCCACAACAGCTTCTGGAAATGCCCCACGTACACGCTACGAGGCTCATTTCGATCGAAATCCCACAACACAGGGAGCCCCACGACCAGTCGCTCAAGATCATCGTCATCAGATTGAGACCGGATGGTCCACGTGAGCGCCCGGATCTCCGTCTCGACAGCGGGATGCAGTGCGGCTGTTTTCACTGCCACAATCATGCTCTGGGACTGCGGATGCGTGTCTTCAGCCTCGCCAGAGACGCCAGGGCTCGTCACAGCCGATTCCGTAGCTTTCTCGGGGTCTGACAGCGCGACTTTGGCTCGGATGAAGGCCCTGCAAATATCCGCTACTCTCTGAATGTAAGCCCTCAGCACACGTCCCAAGCTCTGATTCAGCGACCAGAGGATCCGTGTGAGTGGTGTCTGGTACGGACTGTCGAGGAAAAACAGCGGATGCGCAGTGAACGTCGCATAGACCACAACGAAGAGGAGCAGCAGAGCGGAGGAGATGCCCGTGATAATGACGTTGATGGGCACGAGAAAGGCAACGAGGCCCGCAAAGAACAGGAGTAGTGCCGCGTGCAGCAGAAGCGGGGGAACGCCAACAACGGCGTGCATATTGAACCGTCGTAAGCCATAGTACAGATACATGTACACGCGCGCACGGACAGAGGGAGACGAGTACATCGATGTCCGGTGCTGGTACTCCTGCGCCCACTGCTTGACGAGAGTGGCGACGAGTGCGCTGGACAAGCTGAGTGCAAGGCTGGTGAACCAGAGCACATTGCAGACGAGGGAGGATGCCGGGGGCGAGAACGCAGCGGTGGGAGGCAGTGCATCCACCATCGCCGTCCCATTGTTCATGTTCGCGAGTTGGAGCGAGATCTGGCCGAGAAGTGCAACGGTTTGGGTTAGCAGTACGACTGTCTGACTGCCCGAATCAGGGTTGAGCGTTTTATAGCTATCAATTATGAAAGTGGTGATAACGCCCGAGAAGAGACCGGCCTGACAAGTTGAATTCAGAGGGAGCCCAGGATCGAGAACGGTCGGAGACGCACAAAGATCAGCAGACCATCCATCTCGCTGCGCCAGCCATCGAGGAGACCCTGATCGTAGTTTTGCGCCTCGGCGATGTAGGCGCTCCAAAGTTTGTTCCCGCTCGCCCTCTCACGCTCGATACGCTCTTCTTCTGCCTTTCGTTGGTCGGTCTGTTGTTCCTCAGCTTGTGGCATGGTCAAAGGCAAGAGTTGAAGTGGTTTGCCTCGTGTCCGCGCAGCGTTGCTTCATGCACGCTGCCTCACCAGGACGATGCCACGGCTCACAGCCACCAAGAGCCCAGCGCCAGAGTGGCGGATTTAGACATAAGCGCTCAAGGAAGCCAACGCAAGCTAGGACGGCACAAAGATTGGCCGCTGGCGTATCCCAGGGAATGCCAGTCCATCGGCGCTTCTGGCAGATCGACGGATGGCATCAAGCCCTGGTGAGACAATACCGGTCCCAGGAGGCGCGCATTTGTGCATGAGTTCCCGCAGAATCCCAGTGAGCGAGCGGGAGGCGTCAAAATCCAGCCAGACACGTAGTTTCGAAACGGAGAGGGTAGACTCGTATAGCCCCATTCCACTACTTGGTCTTTTGCGATGCAATGCGATCGTCCCAGCTCTTTTCAAAGTCGCACCGCCATAGCTAATCTGATGTTTTGTCAGGCAGTCGAGAGTTCTGATCTTCCTGACCTCGGCCGACAGCAACATCAGAAAGGATGCCGTTCTTCACCATGGCTGCAGCACACGCCCATCCTGAGAGCGATGCTGTCCACATCGAAATGAAATTGGTTGTTCACAAATACCTTTCGATTGAAGTGGACAGGAAGAAACACGTGCCGTCGCACAGCGTCACGACTGTCACGAATCTCGAATGCGGTAGCGGCAGCAACTACTTACATTTCTGCATCCCCGCTCTCTGACGACGCGTCGGGAATCGACTGCGACTTTCTGATGGGCCGTCTCGCACCATCCACGTAGACAGCCCGTTTGTCCCACCTATAGTTGGCGCAGGCGCCGTCATTCTCCGACGCTCTCACGCAAGTCAGCTGGAAGATGCATCCGCTGTGACACCCTAATGCACCAGAGAAATCGAGACGATGCGAGGGAGCTCACTGGCCATTAGTGCTGTACACAGCCTCGCCCTCTCATCTACCTTATTCTGGCACCCACGATCCGAATGCGACGGAAACAAACCCACTCGCGCGGTTTACTCAGAGATCGCTTTTGAACTTCGAAACTGTGGGGACAATGGCGTTCATGGCGATATTCGAGCGTTCGTTCCGTGCTGGAGAGAACACTACATCGAGAAAACTTGGGCTACCCTTGAGCTTCCTGTAAAACTGGCACAAATCGTGGGTCGCTTCATCACACCTCAGCTTCGTGATCTGACTCTGTGGCGTTAGACTGGCTTGCGTCAGTGAAATGTATCATATTCAGTCCTAGCCTCTCTGCTCCTCTCTGACGCTCCTCTTCCCGTCACTATCCCAGATTGGGCTCAGAAGCACGCGAGGACCGGCAACGGCGTGATGTCATCTGGGAGCTCTAGGTCGGCGATTGCTCGCAGGTGAGCAGGATCGCTTCCATTCGCTCTCTCTCGGTGTTCATTCCAGCTTTCAGGCCATTGCGACGCGTCAACTGCTGACATGCTCCCTACCTTTCGTCATCTCCATGTACGCCATTCCTGATAGGATCCTGCTATCGCATTCATGTATCACTCGATCCCGACAAGGTATCGACGCTTCTGGGATCCCGCTATCGCATCCAGACCATGTCATTGGGTGCCGAAAATGTATCGACACGCTGCGTTTACAGAAGGACACCCGCGTGTTTGTCTTGTCGGCGCATCTATCTTCTACCACCCAAAAGATCCTGTGAAGATCCCTTATGTGCCGACGTACCTGGCTGGCCACCACTGTGCATGTGGATTGCTCCCTGCTCTGAGGAAGCAGTGAAAACTGATTCTGTCGGAGATTGCGCCCTGGTGGATGCCGTGCACACATGCGTTTTCAGCGTTGGTAAGTGGTCTCCTGCATCCGGTTTTCTGTCTCTTCATTTTAAACAAGCCACAGATCGTTCTGTGTCGCCTGGACATGCCTTAGATCCGGAGCAGGCAAGTTCGCGCCGATCACCCTGCGGCTGACAAAACGGGCGCTGGCGCGTTGATCCCGAGCAACGTCTTCGAGCTGTCCTGGGCCGAGAACGAAGGGCTATCCATCTTCAGGGAGAACGCGCGCACACGAACAGCAACAACCAAGCCGACCGAAACACCGCCTTCCTAGCGCGAGTTCGCGTGCTCTCGGACGTGCTCGAGTTTCTCGCCAAGCTGCCAAACTTGGAAAGTACGACGCACATGCCATGCCCGAATCTCGAGACACCGTCCTTCAGCCAGTCCCAGTTCACTCTGATAAACCGCGCCCGCCACACTGGTGTCAGTCCTGTTGAAATTCGTGCTGAGTGCGCTGCTCGTGGTGTTGCCCGTGCTTAACACCAAGACGCAGACGCGTCATCCGGACTGGAGCCGGGCCGTACCGTTCCACAGAGTCTATCTCTGAAGCGGGTGTGGCCCCGAAGCGGGTGTGGCCGAGCAAGTAGAGCGAGGGGCTGGGTGCGATTATCGTTGGTGGACATCGGGCGACTGTCATCAAATAGCTGTAGTGCGCGTTTGCGCGTCTGCGTGTTGGCCCACGCAGTTTCCACCCAGGTGGACTGTCCTGGCTGAATGATGGGTTATCCCAGGACGCCGTCGAACCAGACCCCGAAAGCAACTCTGCAGGCGATGCTCGACCCTGCGATTGTCTCCGCCGCGCTAGGTCGCTGGCTTGCATGCTACAGATATCTGCTTGACGTGTCTGTTACCAGTCTCTCGCGTGCGTACTCCTCATGCGAACCCCATCCTGCACAAGCCAACCGTACCCCAGCTGCCGCCTCCGCCGCAGCACTTGGATAGTGCAGTCACCTGAGGGCGTTTCAACTTCCGCACTACTGAGCCGCCTCTCGGGCACCGATCGACGCACAGCCAGGCCAGGATTGCGCGTGTAACAAGTGCAGTTTCTATCAGCGCACCCACCTGCATGCTTGGCTGCTCTGTTTTGACGAGCCGCAGGCTTACGGCTGTACTCAGTCGACACAGTCATAAACAGATCTCGATTCCCGCTCCAATCAAATCCTAACCTGGTCCTGTGTCTCCTCAGGATCTTATGGAACGACCTCGAGACAGCTTTGAGGACTCATCCTGGTCGCCCAATCTGGCAGGCCGCCGGGCTCTCCACTCGTGATCTTCCTCTCGTCAGATCACGGACGCTTTCCTCGCTGTTGCAGAGCTGTGTATCGACAGTCCTCTCAATTCTACGCTCCCTTACCAGCCAGCCATCGATCTGGCAGTTCTTTCCGGCCTCCCACATCTGCGAATGTCGCGTTTTTGACGTGAATACGCTCCACGAGGCCGGATTCGAGAGTGCGTCTGGCTCTGTGACTTTTGCCACCCCAGATGGTGATCCTGAACTGTGCACGAATGGTCTGTCAGGGCACGGGGTCCGGCCACTGCCTAGACTTTCTTGCGGCCTCTGTTCATATTTCTATTCATCTGCTCCTATGCCCGTGGTTCTTCTGGCTCCTCTGTGATGGTATGAAACACGCTATTTCGCTCAGCGATCAGCTCGCTGACCTGTATGCTCCAGATCTTGGGTCGCACGTCTCTCCCCCGTTTCTCGCATGCGCTGCAGCAACGCCAATGCCAACGACAAGGATATCAGCGGCAAAAGACAACAGCACAATATCATGCACAATTTTAACGTCCAGCTGGTTCCGCCGCATGGGCTGGCTCGACCAGCATGGGAGCCGACTGGGTCCACTACGAGCGGCGGTGGCAAGCCACATCCTCCCCGTTTTTGTCGTCGCATCACATCACGTAGTGGCCCGGCCCGGCCATGTCAGCCATGGGCACTCGCGCCCCACCCCGTCTGGCCGCTCGACCCCTGAGACGGTGGAAATGGGCGCATTGTCTTCAGCCATACAACCCAAGCAACAGTCGCAGTAGTCGTAGCTGCGGTCTCTGTTACGACACCAGCCGAATGACTACGACTGCGATCACCCACTGGCAGCGGAACATTCCGACTCGCATGGCACCTCGGACCGCGCGATGCGTGGGCTGGCGGCGGAGGATGCTAGACTGCGAGAGTATTGGAAGCTATAACCGTCAAAGGTCATATCTCCGAGCGGGATTGGCGGACGCTTGTCTAGACGCAAGATTGACTACGTTGCATGTCCATGCTTGCGTGCAAGGCGGTGTTCGTGACTTGGAGATGTGTGCATGATAATTGATCCTCTGGGGACAGTCGCGCTCTGTGATTGCGACACAGCGGCAGACGCCATGGCCGCAGAACGCATAGGCGCGATTGTGCTCAACTAGCGGGATCATGATCCGTAGACTGGCGAGGGCAGAATTTCGCTGCAATCCAATTTTGACTTGGGGCTGTTTCGCCTCGGGTCTTCTATGTGTCACGCGGTTCTTGCGTGACTGCCACAATAAGCACTCGAACTTGCTCTGGTCGGTCGACAGTCGACTGCTCATTGGTACCGCCCACGACCTCGTCTATGATCTGTGCTTTGGTGGATTGGGTGACGCGACACCGCCGGATCGGCTGCCGACATGTGTGCTGCCCTACGTTCACTGCGTGCTCCCGTCGGAGGTCGAGCAGTCAGAGGTCGAGAATGGCATCCCTCAATCTTCATGTACGTCACCCGAGATGGGATCCCATTCACGAGTATGTGGTGGATGTCGACAATGCATCGACATTGCGGTGCGTACCCTCAGGTAAAGCCTATGTCTCTCTCATCCAGACATCCAGCGCTTCCCTAGGCTCACCAAGATCGTGCTGTATTTTGTGTCATGCCCCGGGTGTGACTCTGCAGGCGGTCCTCTTCTTCTTGGACCCTTACTCGCAGGCGCTACTGACGATGGGCGACGCCGGGCTCTTTGGCACGTCGACGACGATGGCTGGACTCTGGAAACCGATTAGCTTGGGATGAGGTGACAACGTTCGAACTCCCGTTGCTCGACTTCCCATTGTCATACCCTAGCTTCACAACATGCTAAACATTCAGCGGCACACCAAATAGGCGCTACATCTCGATGCATTGTGCAACGGGATCCCGCACAACTTCTCCAAGCCGTCCCGGGCCGAAAACGATGAACTGTCGAGGCTCAGCAGGAAGACGCATACACCGACGGTAAGAACCAAGGCTGCCGAAACGTCAACCTCCGGGGCACCCGTTCTCAGATTCACCTCAGCAGCGTTCCACGGAGAATTTGTTTCTTGACGGGTGTACATCCGAGTCTGATCAGCTAGCTGGATGGATTCGATGTCATGCCCTGAGCTATACTCGAGCAAGCCCTGTGGATCTTCGGCACCGCCATGTCAATTCGACGGGACGATGTGATGCGCAAAAGCAATCGATACGAGGGGATTCTACTGCCCATTGACACTGCATCAGCGCACTGAGCGCTTCTCTACGTTCATCGACACTCCTTCGCACATACCATCTCCAACCACCCGAATGACCCTGTGAAGATACCTTCTGCACCGACCTTCTTGCCGGTCTGCAATTGTGCGTGTGGGCTGCTCCCTACTCTGAGAAAGTAGTCGCAAGTTGTTGCTGTCTTAGAATGGTTGCCGTGTGCTGTGGACATAGGCTTTTGCTGTGTCGGTGAGATGTCTTGTGCATCTGGTTGTTTGTCTCTTCAGTTCCAACGCCCCACAGATCATGCTGTCTCCTGTGGGCGTGCTATAATTCCAGAGCAGGCAAGTTCCTGCCGATCACCGAGCGGCCGACCATACGGGGCGCTGCAGCGATGATCCCAAACGGCACCTTTGAGCCGTCCGGGCCCAAAAAGAACGAGCTGTTGATTCTCCGTGCGAAGAGGCATACACTGGCGACGAAAGTGAAGCCGACCGAAACACCGCCTTCCTGGTGCCCGTTATTGGAATCGCCCTGGAGAGAATCCCGTGACGTGCGGTCCGGACGATCCGATCTGGGTGACCGTGATAAACATGTATGGACGCTCGAAGACTGAATCGGCGGAGGGTCATACGTTGAACATGCAAAATACATGGGTTGTAGGCTAAATCAATGGAAAATGGCACCCCCTGTGATGTTATCTTCACTCCCCGTCACTCACGAGCGAGAAAAAGGCAGCAAAGATGTTCTCGGGAAAAGGCATCAGTTCGCGGATGCGTTGAGCATTGTCCCGGTGTGATTCCTGCTGATCGTCCGTCTGCACCTCCGACACAGCCGTTTCCAGGACGCGCAATGCATCCTCATCGGTGATCCACCCGCCGTACTCAGCAACGGCCAAGGCAAGCACCGAGTCGAGCACATTCTCATCCGCAAGACAGTCCCTCGGATATTTGCGGATGAATCCGGCGGCGGCGTCGGCGAATCGACGTTGCAGTTCTGTTGGGATCACAGAAAAAATGCAGGTGAGCGCGTATAACTCTCGTGACAATTGGTAGTTGTCTGCGTGGCGTATTAATTTGAGAGTCTCAAAGTCTAGGTCCCGTTCAGTTTGATCCGGACTCCGGGCAGCACACTGCTCGAACAAAGTGGTCCAAAGACCTACACGTGCACAGTCGTAAATTTGCTGTGCCGATGCCCGCTCTGCCTGCTCATTCTTGTCAAGGCCGAGCACGGCACGGAACCAGCCCTCATCATCGAAGATACTTGGCAATCGCTCCCATTCCGACAGATCCCTGGATTCTGACACATAGTCCTTGCAACTTTTGAGCACGACGCACTGGAAGATGGCAGACAAACGGTGCGTGTGGATGTCGGCTGCTTTTGTCCGCAGAGTGTGCAGGACCCGAAGGTGGGTATCCAAATCTCTTGGTGGCTCATGGGACTCGAGCAAATTCCGATAAATCAGCTGGAGGGCGTCAACAGATTCCTGGGGATCGAATCGGAACTCCAAGTTGTCGCATAGCATGTCGCACAGGAACCGGGTGTAATGATGCTCCGAGTCAAATTCCGGGTCGGAGACGGCGAGGGACGGATGTCGGACAAGGAATGGCCCAAGACCCTCCAGCGACCACGATGGATAGTCCGATATCTGGGCAAACTGGCTGATCATCAGACGAGTAGCAAAAACAACGTTGTCTGCTGTTGTCTCGTCTGCTGTCTTGTTCAACGCTGATTCGATCAGCTGTTTGAGAGCGTCATGCAGAGTTTCATAGTTGTCCTCTTCCGTGAACCGCATTTGTGATCGATAAAAGAGTGCGTTGGTCACATCCCGTTGGAAGCTGGCAGCGCATTGGGAAAGTGCCTTCAGATATTCCAGATACATCCGTTGCATGTCCGCTTGCTGTCGCTCCTCCGCTCTAACGTCAGAGTTTCTCGGCTGTGTGGAGGCCCGATCCCGGCTCCGAGACTCGATCATGTTTAGACGGATCAGAGCGGACACGTCAAGGACCAAGCTCTGCACGTCGGGAGAATCGAGAAATTTCGAGCCAAGCAGCGCGTTGTCCACGTCGGCTTCTCCGATCGGACTTTGTAGAGGCGACCAGGTGTGCAGAGAGAACGCGCAAATGGCCCAGATGGCCCGGAGCACAGACAGCTGGCGGCGGAGGCGGTCCTTGCGCTCGAGCACATAGCTGTTGGACCCAGCCATGAAATCGACAAGACGCTGGCAGAGACGGACTTCTGAATCCTGCAACAGGATCTTGAAATGTGCCTGATACGCGCCGCAGGGCTCCCGTCTGTCAAAATCCCACAGCGCTTCGGCGAGCCCCTCCACAAACGGACCGAACTCAAGATCGTCAGAGAGAGAGCGCATGGTCCAAGCAACAGCTCGCGTCTCTGTCTTGACAGCAGTCTCCACAGGACGATGCAATGCTGTCCATTTCAGGGCATCCGCCATGCTCTGGTTCCGAGGACGAGTGTCTCCAGGGTCAGATGAATCAGCGAGGGCCTCTTTGTCGGTCAGAGAGACTCTGTTTCGAACACGAGCCTTGCGAATATAAGTTTTCAGCATGCTTCCCAAGCTCTGGTTCAGTGACCAGAGGAATTGCGTGAGTGGCGTCTGGAATGGACTGTCAAAGCAGAAAAGCGGGAGCAGCGTGAACGCTCCGTAGACCGTAACGAAGAGGAGCAGCAGAACCGATGTTATGCCCATGATGATGACGTTGACGGGCACCAGAAATGCGACCAGACCCGCAAAGAACAGGACCAGCGATGCATGCAGGAGAAGCAGCGGGACACCGACGATAGCATGCATATTGAAACGTTGCAAACCATGATACAGATACATGTATACACGGGATCGGATGGAGGGGGACGAGAACATGGTAGTCCGGTGCTGGTACTCCCGTGCCCACTGCTCGACCAGAGTCGCGACAAGTGCGCTGGACAGACTGAGTGCGAGGCTGGTGAACCAGAGTGCGTTGCAGACGAGAGCTGAGATCGGCGGCGAGAAAGGAGCGGTAGGTAGGAGTACGTCTGTCACAGCTGTGCCGTTGTTCAGGTTCGCGAGCTGCTGCGAGATCTGGCTGAGCAGTGCGACGGTCTGGCTCCCCGAATCGGGGTTCAGCGTCTTGTAACCATCGATGATGAATGTCGTGACAACACCAGAAAAGAGACCAGCCTGAGGAGTCACATTCAAAGGTTGGCCAGGATCAAGAATAGTTGGAGACGTACGAAGAGCAGCAGTCCATCCATGTCGCTGCGCCAGCCATCAATCAGACCCTGATTGTACTTCTCCGCCTCGGAGATGTAGACACCCCAGAGCTTGTTCCCACCGGCCCTCTGGCGCTCGAGATGTGCTTCATCGGTCTCTCTTTTCTTGGTCTGTCGTTTTTCAGCTTTTGGCATGGTCAAAGGCTTAGGCAGACGGGAAACTGCTGTGCCCTGGGTTCAAATAGTGTTTCTCCGTGCACACCGCCTCACCAGGAAAATGCCACGGTTCACAGCCACCAAGCGCCCAACGTCTGAGTGGCGGATTAGGACACAGGTGCTCAAAGAAGCTAAAACAAGCTTGGACAACACGTAGATTGATCGGCGGCGTATTCCAGGGGCATGGCAGTCCATTGGCGCTTCTACATCGGAGATGGACGGATGGCGTCAAGCACTAGAGAGACAGCATAGGTCCTAGGAGTCACACATATGTCCATTAGTCGTTGTAGAATCTCACTGAGCGAATGGGAATGCCGGATAGTTTCAAAAAGGACAGTGTAGACTCGGACAGGCCTGTTGTGCTTGGTCACATGTGATGAGATCGTTCCGTCTCTCGCAGCTCTTCTCGAAGTCGCACTGTCATAGCTAATCCGATGTTTTATAAGGCAGTCCAGAGCTCCGATCTTCCTGACCTCGGCCGAGATGGTTCTCCTCGTGGTGCACGGCGCTCACACGCTCCACAGCAACATCAGACAGAATGTTGTTCTTCACCATGGATGCAGTGTACGTCCATCACTAGAGCGATGCGGTTTGCATCGGACTGAAACCGGCTGTTCACAAACGTGTTTCGTTCGAAGTGGATAAGGAAGAAACAAGTTCTGTCACCACATCACGCTCGTCACGACACTCAAATGCAGTAGCACTACAGCAGCAACAACGACATTCTGCATTCTCTTTCTCTCGCGACGCGTCGGGAATCGACTCGGATTTTGTGATTGGCCCTCTCACACCATACGAAGAGACAGCGTGTCTGTGCGAGCCATACTTGGCGCCAGCGCCCGTGATTCCTCGGCGCTCTCACCTCAATTCAGCTGGAAGACGAAATGTTGTGGTTCTGAAGCACGCGAGGTCCAGCAACGGTCGGGTCTCTTCTCGGAGCTGATGGTCGCCAATTGTTAGCAGATGGGCATGCCTACTTTTGGTTGCTCTTTGCTGGTGTCCATTCCTGCTCTCGGGCCACAGCGACGGGTCGGCTCCCGAGATGTTCGCAGCGTTTCGTTTATGGAGGGCTCCTACAGGACGTCGAGCAGTCAGAGGCCCTCAATCTTCATGCGCGTCACTCGAGATAGGATCTCATTCATGGGTTACAAGTGGATGTTGACAATGTATCGACATTTCGGTGCGTGTCCTCCGGCAACACCTGTCCCTATCTCATCAAAGCATCCAGAACTTTTCTAGGCGTACCAACGCTGCTTTGCACCCCAAATCCCCAGTCACCCGTATGCACTCTCGTCGGCGATGATCGCTGACAAAGCCACCAGGTCCGAGCAGACGCGGTTATCTCATTTCTCGATTGACGCCACACGCACTCATTGCACGTCCTCCCCCACAAACGCCGGTACATACGCAGTCGCTTCGCGCCACATGGAGATGCAGCGACTGAAATGCAACGTCGATTCGCCGACGCCGCCGCTGGATTTATCCGCAAATATCCAAACAACTGTCTTGCGGATTGGGATGGGATCTACTGGGTGCTCGACTGGGCCGTTGATGCGGCCGGGGAGGGGGTCGCATACCATGTTGGTCAGCGGCGATTCAGACTACAGCGGAGCAAGGCCAATACGTTACTGGCGGCCACGCAGTAGGATCCGGACTCGAGCCGGGCAGCGCTGTTCCACATGGTCTTTGTCACTGGAGGGGGTGTGGTGGAGCAAGTGGATCGAGGTGCTGGGTGCGATCAGGATTGGTGGACGCCAAGCAACAGTCATCATCCCCGAGTGCGCATCTGCAGGTGGTCCTGTTTCTGTCGGAGCTCTACACGCACACACTGCTGACGATGGGTGGCAACGACGACTGTGCACCGGAACCCGATGAGCTTGAGATGAGGTGACGACGTCTACCCGGGTGTTGCTCGACATCCCATTGTCGCGCCTTAGCTGCGAGGCAGGATCATTCAGTGGCTGACCAAACAGGCGCTGCCTCTGTTCGAAGAATCGCGCAACACCATCTGTGGACGGACTGGGACTTGTTACACCAGGAGCTCGAGCAATATCTTCGCCAACAGCGTTTCAATTCTCACATGACTGAGCTGCCTTTCTGGCGCAGGTCGATGTTGAACTGGGGCAAGACCGCGTGTAACCAGTGCGGTTTGCATGAGTGGACCCACCTGCGTGCTCGGCCACTATGTTTTGACGAGCTACGAGCTCGTCTGCCAGCAGCAAGAGGCGGAGGAAGAGCATCGCAGGCGGCAGCTCGAGGAACGGTTTTGCTTGCGACATGAGGAAGACTATACATACGTCAGGAGCGCTTCGAATACGAATGTGGCGGCGGTGGCAGCAGCAGCAAGAACATCAACCCCATCATGCATGCTCTTATGCTCAATTGGCCTCGCCGCACGGGCTGTCCTGGCTGGCAAGTCAGGCGACTCGGTCCCACTACGAGCAACCGCAGAAGCAGCAGCGACAGCAGCGGCCGGACACATCCTCCTCCTCGCCTTTGTCTTCATATCACGCAATCACTGTCTCAAGATCCAGAACATCCCGGGTGAATTTGAGGAGCTACAGACAGACGAGCGAGACCGGCCCATATTCACGGCGGGACGCAGAAGAATTTGGGCAGACCCCGTTGCGATCGTTGGCACGTGCGAGTACATCTTCTCGGAGGACATCGGTATCCTCGGCGATCTTGTTGCTGGAAAGGGACAGACGTTCGGTACACTGTGTGCGCGGTCCATGGTATGGATTGGCGGCAAGCTGCACCATGGACAATCCTGACTTCCTGAACGCAATCTACATGACGACCCGCGGGGCGTGTCGAAGGCGCAGAAGGACCTGCACCTGAACGAGGACATCTACGCTGAAAAGAACGTGTTTGGTAGGGGAGGGAGGATTAGGCCCACAGAGTACTTCCAGTGCGGAAACGGGTGTTATCTTGGGTTTGAGATGATCTTCAACTTCCAGACGAAGATTGGCATGGGTATGGGCGAGCAGATGCTTAGTCGTGAGTACTATTATGTCGGCACGCCACTTGCGATTGACCGTTGTACCGGGAAGATCCTTTTTGCACCAGCCTTCATCCTGGTCTACCATTGTGTATGAGGGCTACTCCCTAGTTTGAGGACGCAGTCGCAAGTGTTCCTGTCTGAGATTGGTCGAATCTGTGATCCCAAACGGCACCTTCGAGCTGTCCGTACCCAAAAGGATAGGCTGTCGATTCTCAGCGCGAAGACACATATGCTGACAACGAAAGTGAGGCCGACCAAAACACCGCCTTCCTGGTGCTTATTGGATTTGCTCCCAGAGAGAGTCCCGTGAGATGCAGTCTGGACGATCCAATCTGCGTGACCGTGAGACTTGTGCATGTACGCACACAGACTAGATCGACGGGCTCAGGCGCAGTGAAGAGGATCACGTTGAACGTACATAATACATAGATTATACGCTAAATCAATGGAAAATAATGCCCTCTGCAATGGTCCCTTCATTCCCCATCACTTACCAGTCAGACAAAGGCGGGAAAATGTCCTCGGGCAGAAGAAGCCGCTCCTGCATGTATCCGCGGATCGTCGCAGCGTTGTCCCGGTGTTCTTTCTTATGATCGTCTGTCTGCACCTGCGACACAGCCGTGTCCAGGACGCCCAATGCATCCAAATTCTTGACCCACCCGTAGGCCACATCAACGGCCCAGTCAAGCACCCAGTAGATCCCATCCCAATCTGCAAGACAATCCTTCGGATATTCGCGGATAAATCCAGCGGCGGCGTCGGCGAATCGACGTTGCATTTCAGTCGGGATCACCGAAGAAGTGAACATGCCTGCGTAGGGTACCGATTTGAGCGTCGCAAAGTCCAGGTCGCGCTCTGTTTGATCCGGACTGCGGGTGGCACACTCGAGAAAAGTGGTTACAACACCAACAAGTGCACAGTCGAAAACTTGCTGCGCCGATGGCCGCTCCGTCTGTTTGTCGTTGTCCAGGCCAATCACGGAGCGGAACCAGTCCTTGTCGTCGAAGATACTTAGCAATTGCTCCCATTTCGACAAATCCTTCTTGCAACTTTTGAGCACGACGAACTGGACGATGGCAGCCAAACGGTGCGTGCGGATGTCGGCTGCTTCAGTTCGCAGAGTGCGCAGGACCAACAGATGGGTTTCGAGTTCTTTTGGTGGCTTATCAGACGCAAGCAGATTCCGATAAATCAGCTGGAGGGCGTCGACAGATGGCTGGCGATCGAGTCGGTACTTCAAGCTCCGGCATAGACTGTGGCACAGGAATCGGGTGTAATGATGCTTTGAGTCGAATTTTGGGTCGGAGTCGGCGAGGGGCAGATGTCGGACAAGGAATGGCCCTAGGCCCGGCAGTGTCAGATACAGATAATCTGATGTCTGGGCAAACTGGCTGATCATCTGGCGAGCAGCAAAGACGACATTCTCCGCAGTCTCGTCTGCTGCCTTCTTCAGCGCAGATTCGATCAGCTGATCGAGAGCCCGATGCAGAGTTTTGTAGCCGTCCACTTCTGTGAAGCGCATTTGTGGCGGATTGATGAATGAAATGGTCGCATCCCGTTGGAAGCTGGCAGCGCATTTGGAAAGTGCCTTCAGATAATCTCTGTATGTTCGATGCATGTCTGCGTGCTGTTGCCTCTCCGTTTCGGCGTCAGAGTTGCTCGGCTGTGTGGAGCCCCGCTCCCGGCTCCGAGACGCGATGACGTTCAGACGAATCAAAGCGCACACGGCGGAAAGCATGCTCTGCACGTGAGGGGAAGCATGAAACTTTGAGCTGAGCAACGCGTTGTCCACGTCAACTTCTCCGATTGGATTTTGCAGAGGTGACCCCGT
Source organism: Mycena citricolor (assembly GCA_963692855.1). Taxonomy (NCBI): domain Eukaryota; kingdom Fungi; phylum Basidiomycota; class Agaricomycetes; order Agaricales; family Mycenaceae; genus Mycena; species Mycena citricolor. The sequence goes on along the minus strand of CAVNYO010000421.1, from coordinate 1,808,507 downwards.
GTGAAGGGAGAACGCGCAGATAGCCCAGATGGCCTGGAGTATAGAGAGCTGGCGGCGGAGGCGGACTTTGTCCTCAAGCAGATTGCTTGTGGAGCCAACCATGAAATCGCCGAGACGCTGGCAGACATGGGTTTCCGGGTTTCCCAATAAGCTGCGGAAATGCGCCTCATACACGTGACGAGGCTGATTTTGATCGAAATCCCACAGTGCGGGGAGCCCCTCGACCAATCGCTCGAGATCATCGTCATCAGACAGAGACCGGACGGTCCACGTGAGAGCCCGGATCTCCGTTTCAACAGCAGGATGGAGTGCGGCTGATTTCACTGCCACAATCATGCTTGGGGACTGCAGACAAGATTCTGCCGGTGCATAAACCTCGTCAGAGACACCAGGGCTCGTCACAGGAGATTCGGCGGCTTTCTCGGGGTCGGGCACAGCGACTTTGGTTCGGATGAAGGCCCTGCAAATATCCGCTACCCTCTGAATGTAAGCCCTCAGCACACGTCCCAAGCTCTGATTCAGCGACCAGAGGATCCGTGTGAGTGGTGTCTGGTACGGACTGTCGAGGAAAAACAGCGGATGTGCAGTGAACGTCGCATAGACCACAACGAAGAGGAGCAGCAGAGCGGAGGAGATGCCCGTGATAATGACGTTGACGGGCACGAGAAAGGCAACGAGACCCGCAAAGAACAGGAGTAGTGAAGCGTGCAGAAGAAGCGGGGGAACGCCAACAACGGCATGCATATTGAAGCGTCGTAAGCCGTAGTAAAGATACATGTACACGCGCGCGCGAACAGAGGGAGACGAGAACATTGATGTGCGGTGCTGGTACTCCTGCGCCCACTGCTTGACCAGAGTCGCGACGAGTGCGCTCGACAAGCTGAGTGCGAGGCTGGTGAACCAGAGTACATTGCAGACGAGAGCTGAGACTGGGGGCGAGAAGGCAGGAGCGGGAGGGAGGGCTTCCGCCATTGCAGTCCCGTTGTTCATGTGCGCAAGTTGTTGCGAAATCTGGCCGAGGAGTGCGACCGTTTGGCTGAGCAGCACGACGGTCTGGCTGCCCGAATCGGCGTTCAATGTCTTGTAACTGTCAATGATGAATGTCGTGATAACGCCCGAGAAAAGACCGGCCTGACGAGTTACATTCAGAGTGTCCAGGATCGAGAACGGTCGGAGACGCACAAAGATCAGCATACCATCCATCTCGCTGCGCCAGCCGTCGATGAGACCTTTATCGTAGCTCTCCGCCTCGGTGATGTACGCGCTCCAGAGTTTATTTCCGCTGGCCCTCTCGCGCTCGATACGCTCTTCTTCTGCCTTTCGTTTGTCGGCCTGTTCTTTCTGAGCTTGCGACATGATCAAAGGCAGGAGGGAAACTACTCTGCCTCGTGGCCGCACAGCGTTTCTCCATCCACACTGCCTCACTGGAACGATGCCTCGGCTCATAGCCACTCTGCGCCTAGCGCCAGAGCCGCGGATTTAGACATAGGCGCTCAAGGAAGCCCGAGAAAACTCGGACGGCATAAAGATTGCCCGGTTGCGGATCCCAGGGCTCAAGCACCAGATAGACGGTGTCGGTCCCAGGAGGTCGTTGACATCTAACGACATGCATAGTTTCGAAATGAAAGGAGTAGATTCAGATAGGTCCGTTGTACCCGGTCACATACTATTGAATGTGATTGTCCCATCTCTCGCAGCTCTTCTCAACGTCGCACTGTCATCGCCAATCCCATGTCTTGTCAGGCAGTCCAGGGCTCCAATCTTCCTGACGTCGGTCGGGAGCAATTCGCCGTGGATGCAGCGCACGCCCATCCTGAGAGTGACCCTGTCTGCATCGAACTGAGATCGGTTGTTCACAAAAACCTTGCGATTGAAGTGGATTGGAAGAAACTCGTGCTATCAAGCCGCGTCACGATTGTCACCAATCTCGAATGGGGTAGCACTGGAACAGCAACGACATCCTGCATCCCCGCTCTCTGGCGACGCGTCGTGAATCCACTGCGACCTTTTGGCCGGCCGTTTCGCACCCTCCGAGTAGACAGCTCGTCTGTACCACCTGTAGTTTGCGCAAGCGCCGTGATTCTCCGACGTTCTCACCGTGTCACGCAAGACAGCTGGAAGACGAGATCCTAATGCACCAGGGAAATCGAGACGAGGGGGGAGTTCGCTGACCATTGGTGCCGCACACGACCGCGTCCTCTCATCTACCTTATCCTGGCTCCCACAATCCGAATGCGACGGACACAGACCCATTCGCGCATGTTTCTCAGAGATTCGGCGTACTCTTCTGCGGCTTCGAAACTGTGGGGACAATGGGGTTCATGGCGATATTCGAGCGTTCCGTGCTGGAGAGAACACAGTGTCGAGAACACCTAGGCTATCCTTGAGCTTCCTGCGAAACTGGCAAAAATCGTGAATCGATTCATCACACTTCAGCTTCGAGGATATCTTGCTCAGCAAGCAGCTCATGCTCCCTAAGTTGGTGGTCATTGTTTGCTTCAGCTCTTCGTTGGGCGAGGTTGCTGAATTGCACGCTCCGGATATCTGCTCAACGCGTCTCTCACTGGTCTCTCGTGTGCATGTTCATCCCGTCCACCGCGTCCTGCACGAGCCACCCGTGCCCTGCCTTCGCTCCTAGTGCAAGACACGGACGTCACAGCGCCGCAACACCAAGGGGACGCATTATCTTCGCCGACAGTATCTTTGCCAACGGCGTTTCAAGGAACATCTTGACCTGCGAGATGTCGAAGCGCTGCGTCCTGAAGAGCTTCGAATGCGGCGGCAGCGGAGGGCCACATTCTCCTTGCCATCGTCGTCGCGTCGCGTCACATCGAACTTTTCCTCACCCTGTGGTTCGACCACTCATACGGAGGCTTCCTCACCGGCAACGCAGTCTCAGCCGCAGTAACGGTATCAGTGGCCTGGCTGCAAAGCAATTTAGCTACGCGATGTGTGGACTGGTCGCGGAGGATCCTCAGCTGCCAGAGCATTGACAGAGATACTAGCCGAAGGTCGGGTCGCCTACGATCAGCGCAATCAGGCTCTGGCCGAACAGCTGGCTCCGCCGGGGCGCGTGCTCATTCCTGTTGGCTCGGACACTCAGCAAATCGCGCAAGTCGACAACGGCGCCCTCGGGAATGTTACGGAAACACGAATCCGTGTACTCGTTGTCCGCGAAGGCAATGACCGTCGTAGGTGCCGCCAGTTGGCCGGGAGTGGTGATTCAGCCTAGGCTCCTACTGGCGCGGTCCTGTTGGACAGGACTTCATTCGCCCAAGCCACAGGGCGAGGTCTGGACTTAGCACCGGCGGGACAAAGGGATAAGGGATCTCGATCAGGTCCCGGGGCGCGGCCCCCCTACACAGCTCGGGAAGGAACGGCATGGTACGACGCGTTGTCGTAGGTCGTCGACTGGCAGGTTTGGGGGAAAGTGGGCAATTCGCGCCAGCTCAAAATGAAGCATGCACCTGCGGTCACAACGCAAAGCCAAAGAATCGAGCGTGCCAGTGCTTGCTTCCAGAAGTTGGACGGATGGATCAAGCACTAGCAAGATAGCACCAGCCCCAGGAGGCGCACATTCATCTCTTATAAGTCATATCGCAAAAGACTCCCGGTGAACAGAGGGGAAGTCGTAGAGATCCAACGCTTGCCATGGAAGGAGTCGGCTCAAATGTGTTTGTCCATAGGACTTTCAGACCGAAACTGTTTGCGCAATCATTCTTGATATGATAAACGGAAAAATTGTTCGCGCGGGACTATAGTGGGAGTGTGCCGTGGCCCCGCGGTGGTCCAGGGGGACTAAATTCGCGGTGTGTGGGGCCAGCACTAGTTAGTCCCCAGTGGGCCCGCGGCCAATCCATGTGGCCCAACAAATGGACGTGTTTCTGCCTGTCACAGAACCCTGTGTTCGCGACTTAGATCAGTCCGTGGAAAATCTGTAACACCAGGAAGCCGCACGGTCGTGAATTCCAGAATTCTGAAGAGTTCTGAATCCTTGTACCTTGACCCAATCTAACGACGACCAGTGAACCCGGCGTTACATTGGGTCGATGAGTAGACTTCTTGGTCTTTGCCCTCTCTTCCCATTGTCCCTTTCTCGTTTCGTACGCCATGGTCAACGAGGTAAGGGGGAAAGCGGGAAGTAGTCTGATCCTGTTTGGATAGTGGAACCAGCAGACAAGATGAGAAGACCATGTTTCTCACACAAAGAAGGTCGACCCCCGAAGTATCTCGCATCCGATGGTATTTGGCCAGCTGCGGCGAGGCACAAACGCCTCAAAGGTTACTATTTTGAGCTCGACGGAGAACTTGCTGACGCGAATAAACCGTACTTCTGGATAGGCCGCGATGACTTCTGAATGTGGATCGACTGTTCATGAGATCTATCTTCAAGCTGCAGCTCGTATATAAGCGCCTGTTGGTATCGAACACGAACAGAATCCCAGAAACACGATGCGTCTTCCAGTTTTCGCTCTCTCCTTATATACTGCCTTTCTGGGGCAGACCCAGGGCGACGTCGAGAGACAAGGCGCGGTTGATATTTCGGGTGTCAGCGTCAGCGGTACCACGCCAACCAGAAACAATGGCACCATCATTCAGCCTGGGGTCAACAGCATGATTTGGCTGGATATGCCGTTTCCGTTCGAGTACAAGCCGTCCAACTGGTGTCACACGGGGTATACCCACATCTCTGTCTGGCTGATGGATCACATACCCGGCGCTGAGGATCTGGACGGATCAGGAAAGCCACTGTATGCCCAGCACCATTTCGGAGACTGGACGATGTCCAACTACGCTCGTGAGTAGTTTCTAAATCGCGACGACTCGGAGCTGGTCCGTCTGACCGACGAGTTGCTACCAGATCTGCCTGACGCACCGGACAAAGCCCCGAATGTGCTGTATCTTCGTCGAGATGGCCCTGGTGTACCTGAAGGTGGGTACATGTACTTCTCCGTAGTGGAGCACGCAACTGGCTGTCCACCGGTGAGCAAAGGTCTTGAAAATTTTCGGCATTGCCTCATGACCAAAAACAGCGTAACTCACCAACACAATATGGCATTACGTCGAACCAAGTCTACGTGCACTGATATAGACTGGACCACCTGTCTTGAAAAGTGCACTAAACCGTTGGCGCTCATAACAGTGGCTATGCTTGATCCTAGGATATTCGTTCCTTCATTACACATTGTAAGATCGAGATATATTTTACAGCAATAGTATGGATGGCGAAAGGAGGACATGTGAGACCCAAGGCGCTGAGTCGATGGCGGGCGTGACTGAACATGCACCGATCTCCTGCAGCCGATCGTCACTCCCAGGGTAGTCCTGATCTCTTTTCCATGTGAAATAACTTTCAAGTGAAGAAATCGAAAAAGCCAACGATTCGGCTATATGCCACACACTGCGCTGTCATGGATCGGCCACGACCCAGCTGGAGGTTGAAAAAACAATTCTATCAAGCATAAATGGATCATTTCTGGGATCTTGGGTATGTTTCTCTTGACTGTACACTTGTTTCCATTGTGTCAATTTTGAGACGGTTTTTTTTCGTTTTCTCTTCTCCTCAGCATTGATACAACAACTCAGAAGTGGGATTACCAGAGTTGATGGCTACAGCCCGAAACATATTTACCAGGGTTCAGCGTCTAGTAACTATCGATGACGAATGTCTTAAGTACGCCAGAGAAGGGACCAGCCTAATGTGTCAGATTGAAAGAGAAGGACCGGGATCCAAAATGGAAGGGGGGCGCACAAGGATCAGCGCACCATCAGGCACTCCAGAGTTTATTTTCGCCGGCCCTCTCGCGCTCGAGACGCTCTACTTCTGCCTTTCGTTGGCCAGTCTGTTGTTTCTCAGCTTGTCGCATGGTCCAAGGCAAGAAGTGAAGTGCTTTGCCTCGTGTCCGTGCAGCGTTTCTTCATGCACGCTGGCTCACCAGGGCGATATCACGGCTCACAGCCACTTTGCGCCCAGCGCCAGAGTGGCAGATTGAGACATGGGCGCTCAAGGAAGCAAAAGTAAGCTCGTGCGACACAAACGTTGGCCGGTGGCGCATCCCAGAGCATGGCAGTCCATCAGCGCTTCCGGGAGATGAACACGTTTCATCAAGCACTAGGAAGATGTCGTCAGATCCAGGAGGTGTGCATATGCAGGAGTCGTTGTAGAATATCAGTCAGTAAGCGGGAGGTCGTTAGAATCCAACGAGACGCATCGTTTCGCAAGGGCGAGAGCAGACTCAGATACGCCCGTCGTAATTGGTCACATGCGGTGTAATGCGATCGTCCTGGATCTTGTGGCTCTTCTTAAAGTCGTACTGTCACAACCGACCCGATGTCTTGTCAGGCAGTCGAGAAATCTTCATGACCTCGACCGAGAGCAACATCAGATAGACGGCCTTCTTTACCATGGATGCATCGTACGCCCATCCTGAGAGTGATGCTGTCCGCATCTAAATGGAATCGGTCGTTCACGAATCACATACACTTTTCGATTGGAGTGGATTGGAAGAGACACGTGCTGTGACACCGCGTCACGATTGTCACGAATCTCGAATGCGGTAGCACGACTGCAGCAACGACGTTCTGCATCCCCGTTCCCTGGTGACGCATCGGGAATCGATTGCGACCTTTTGACCCACCGTCTTGAAACATCTGAGGAGAAAGACCGTCTGTGCCACCTACAGTTGGCGCAGGCGCCATGATTATCCGACGCTCTCATGCAAGTCAGCTAGAAGACGAAATGCATCCGCTGTGACATCCTAATGCACCAGGAAAGTCAAGACTAGGGGGCATTTCACTGTTCATTAGTATCGACACGCTACGTTTCCTAAAGGTCACACGCGTGTCGGTCTTGTCAGCGTATCCATCTCCTACAACCCGAATGATCCTACGAAGATCCCTGATGCGCCGACGTACCTGCCTGGCCACCACTGTGTATCTGGATCGGACGGTGGTCTGAGAAACCAGTCGAAACCATTTCTGTCCGAGATTGCTCCCTCGTGGATTGCCGTGGACACATGCGTTCTCTGCGTTGGTGAGTGCTCTACTGCATTTGGTCGCCTATCTCTTCAGTTTAAACATGCCACAGATCATTCTGTCTCGCCTGGACATGCCCTAGATTTGGAGCAGACAAGTTCGCGCCGATCATCCAGCGGCTGACAAAACGGGCGCTGCCGCGATGATCCCGAGCAACGTCTTCGAGCCGTCCTGGGCCGAGAACGAGGAGCTATCGATCTTCGGCGGGAACGCGCGCACGCTAACGACAACAACCAAGCCGACCGAAACACTGCCCCCCTAGTGCGAGTTGGCGTACTTGAGCTCTGTGTTCACGGATGACGCGCTCGAGTTCTTTGCCAAGCTATCGAACTTGGAAAGCACGACGCACATGCTCTGGCCGAATCCAGACACACCGTCCTTCAGCCAGGCCCAGTTCCAGCGGGAAATGCTGTGCTACCCCGTCGGCGATGATCGCTGACAATAGGCTCGTCGACACTGATTTCATTTCTCGATGGACGGCTCTACGCACACAAGACAAGTCCTCTTTCATCCGAACTGTTACATAGAAAGACGGCCGATCAATCTTGGCAGTCAGCGTCCATCCTGTCGCGAATTTCAGGGCGTTCGCACCCTGCAGTACAAGACTATGCCTCTCGTCGCGCCTCCCGGATACATCACCTTCCTCTGGATTCGCTTCTGGCGAACATGTTCGACAACGATGACGACGACGACGACAGCTCGTGTCCGCCACACTGGTGTCGGTCGTTTCGAATCGCTGTGGTGTGCGTCCATGCATCCATGCGTTGACCCACGCAGTTTACGCCCAGGTGCAGTGTCATGGCGTGCGTCTGGAAGCGCTGAGTCAAGAAATATGTCCGGACTACCGGCGAATCAGCCGCTTTATTGAATCTTGGGCGCTTTCATCACTGCTGCAGAGCAGTGGATCAACGGTCGCTGCATTTCCACGCTCGCTGCTTCCCGATCACTGGTGCAGCCAGCCATCGAATTTGTGGTCCTCTCCTGCTTCCGATATCTGCGAATGTCGCTTTTTTGTTGCGAACACGCTTCATTACGGCGGATCTGTGTGCACATCTCGCTCCGTGACTTCAGTCACCCTAGACGGGTGGTCATAAACTGGGCGAACCTGATGCTCTCGCTCTGTCAGCGCACGGGTCCGGCCGCTGCTTAGAATGTTTTCGTTCATCTAATCCTGTGTCCACGGTACTTCTGTGTCCTCTGTGAGGGTATACAACATGTGGTTTCGCTCAGCGACTCGCTCGCGGACTCGTATGCTCCAGATCTCTGCTTGACACGTCTCTTGCCGTCACTCAGATGCCCACTCACCACACGTATCGTGCCCTAGCCAGGCTGTCCGCTCCTGTTGCGGCGCTCGGACAAAGGAGACGCAGTATCTTCAGCGACCGTATCTTCGCCAACCGCGTTCTCACTGCCGCACGGCACATGAGAGGCACAACAGGATCACTGCTGAGCTGCATTTCTGGCGCCAGTCG